>JAABNY020000002.1:25435180-25460046 GCA_015164015.2 Brevimyrus niger | reverse complement strand
CAGGCTCCTAGAAGCAGGACTGAAGTCCCATAAAGCAAGAAAGAAGCCCTTCATTATTAAGACGCATGGAAGAGCCAGGCTGGAGTTTGCAAAAAAAAAAAAATATATATATATATATATACACACACACACACACACACACACACTTCACACAGGCCCATATCAAATAAATTGAGAACTGAATGAAAATTTGCTGGGGTCTCTTAATTCCTAATTTATCCCAAAGGTGTTTTGTCGGGTTGAGGTCAGAGCTCTGTGTAGGCCAGTCAAGTTCATCCACACTAGACTCACTCATCTATGTCCTTATGGACCTTGCTTTGTGCACTGATGTGCAGTCATGTTGGAACAGGAAGGGGCCGTCCAAAAGGGCCATCCCCAAACTGTTCCCACAAAGTTGGAAGCATGTAATTGTCCAAAGTGGCTTTGAATGCTGCAGCATTAAGAATTCCTTTCACTGGAACCAAGAGGCCAAGCCCAACCCCTGAAAAGCAACCCACACCATAATCCCCCTGCCATCAAACATTACACTTGGCACAATGCAGTCAGGCAAGTACCGGTGTCCTGGCAACCGCCAAACCCAGACTCATCCATCAGATTGTCAGACAGTGAAGCATGATTCATCACTCCAGAGAACACATCTCCACTGCTTTAGAGTCCAGTGTCGACATTCTTTACATCACTGCATCTGAGGCTTTGCATTGCATTTGGTCATGTAAGGCTTGAATGCAGCTGCTCACCCATGGAAACCCATTCCACGAAGTTCAATACGTACTGTTCTTGAGCTAATCTGAAGTCCACACGAAGTTTCAAGGTCTTTAGCTACTGACTCTGCAGACAGTTCGTGAATTCTGTACACTGTGCGCCTCAGCATGAGTTGTCCCTGCTCTGTGATTTTATGTGGCCTCCCACTTCATGGCTGAGTTGCCTTTGTTCCCAATCACTTCCACTTTGTTATAACACCACTAACAGCTGACCGTATAATATTTAGTAATTAGTGAGGAAATTTCATGAATGGACTTATCGCACAGGTAGCATCCTATCACAGTACCATGCTTGAATTCACTCCTAACCATGACCCATTCTTTCACAAATGTTTGTTGAAGCAGCCTACATGCCTAGGTGCTTGATTTTATACACCTGTGACTATAGAAGTGATTGGAATACGTGAATTCAATGACTTGGAGAGGTGTCCCAGTATTTTTGCCAATATAGTATATGGAGCACTGGAGTTCATACACTAGACGGTATGTTTACTGGCAATCTTGCCACACGCAGGTGGTAAAAATTTGTTTTTGCTTCCATTTTTTCACAGGTCTGCGGCGCTTGACTGGAAGGCAGGAAGTGGGGGACATCCTGGCAGAGATGAAGGAGGAGAAGAGGCGGATGGATATGGAGAGGAAGGTGTCCATCGCCGAGCTCTTCCGGTCTCCAGTCTACCGCCAGCCGGTTATCATTGCCATCCTACTGCAGCTGTCCCAGCAGCTGTCTGGCATCAACGCGGTGAGGACTGGGCTTTCTGCGTTTGCAGAGATGACTCTGGAGAGAAGGTCCCCTTTATCGGGTGCTGCTTCTCCCGTTTAACTCCCTTGTTTTTTGTCCTCTCCATTCATTGTACAGATATTCTACTATTCCACCAGCATCTTCCAGAAGGCTGGTGTGCAGAGCCCTGTCTATGCTACGATTGGAGCCGGGCTTGTCAATTGTGCATTCACTGTGGTCTCGGTATGCTGGAACTCAACACTGTCCTGTTTGCTGCATGGTATTATGGGTATTCATCACTATGCCCAGTACATTACAGTGAGAACTTAAATCGACATGAAAGCTTTTCTAAAATGGGCAGTAATCCAATAATTTTTTTTCTCTTAATTAGTCTTAAAGGGAACAGATTTTTAGCTAAATGCATTATCTTTCATTATGAGTTTAGACAAGAGAAGTACGATTAAACCAGAGATAAATAAAAAGGCTAAGATAAAGTGCATGCTTGGATGCTTCATTCTGACCTGTCTCTTTTTTATCATCCAATGAACAGCTCTTCTTGGTGGAGAGGATGGGCCGCCGGACACTTCACATGCTGGGATTGGCTGGCATGTGTGGCTGTGCCGTCATCATGACTGTGGCTCTCGCTCTATTGGTCAGTTCAGTCAATCAATCAAGCATAAGCAGCTTTTGCACAGCTAGTCACTTTGACTATAATAATTTGTAGTAATTAGCTAAAAGAAACAACGCCAATATACTTTATATGAATTTAGATGGGAAAACAGCAAATCCAGGAAAGGGATCATGGTCTGGTAAAGCAGCTTTTGGTACCAACAGTGTTGACTCAGTTGAGATCATGCCAATATTGGGATTTGTTCCATTGATCTTGCTGAAGTTAAGGAGGCCTTTATGAATCACTTGGGGACGCTTGTCTCATACCCATCAGCATTGTCTGTCCAACTTCAAAATGCATTTTCTGCCATCGTCCCTGTAAGGTTTTCCTTGTGTCATTCTGGTAGGACACGGTGGCCTGGATGAGCTACGTCAGCATGCTGTCCATCTTCGGGTTTGTGGCTTTCTTTGAGGTTGGCCCGGGGCCCATACCCTGGTTCTTCGTGGCCGAGCTCTTCTCCCAAGGGCCACGGCCTGCTGCCATGGCCATAGCTGGCTTCTCCAACTGGACTGCCAACTTCATCATCGGCATGGGTTTCCAGTACATTGCTGTGAGTGGGATGTGGACTGGCCAGGCAGTGGCCATTGGGCTGCCTGGAACATGACAAAATATTTAGCCCATGACAGCAGATCCTGATAACACATCTACATTATCACACTGCTGTTGATTTGTATTTAAAAATCCATCAACAATTTTGGCTGTAGTTTTCTCTCCAAACCTTTTTAATATCTGAATTTCATAAAAGCCACTTCTATAATAGGCTCTTTATATGAATGATTCATCAGTAACCTGGTATCCTTGACACTGTTATTCATGCAAACAACCCACCATATTCCTTCCTCTCCACAGAACCTCTCTGGCCCCTATGTTTTCCTGATCTTCGCGGTTCTCCTCCTCTTCTTTCTACTGTTCACCTTCTTCAAAGTGCCAGAGACTCGAGGCAAAACCTTCGATCAGATCTCCGCTGGCTTCCAGCGCCACCCAACGAACATGATGGGCCTGGACATGGACATGGATCTGGCCAAGGCCAGCACTGAGCTGGACTACCTGGGACAAGACACTCTCAACTGATGGTGTGGGAAGTTGAGGAGGGGATGTTTTAGGAACAGAGAGAGGGATTAAGATCTTGAGCATTTGATACAGGGAGTCTGGACCATGTGGCCTGACAAGATGTTGGGTGATGGATGGGGAGGTGACAGTGGCATTATGTGCAATATAACAGGGGTTTTAGATGTTATGGAAACATGCACATGTGTGTTCATGAGAGACCTTGAAATTCCTGCACTTTATATTCTAGGTAGCAGAGACAGTCTCCCTGTGTTATTTCTACAAAGAAAACATAGGCGTGATCAACTCTGCAGCTTCATCCGAGTTAAATTATTGAAAGCCAAGAGTCTGGATACGTCGTCAGTCACCAGGGCCAAACTAAAGCAGCAGACTAAATGCCTAAGGGAGGAGTTGCCCCCCCCGTGTCTGATTGGCTTGACCTACCCAGTCGGAAAATCACATATTACCTTCATGTCTGCACTGCTTGCATACGTTTCATTTTTAAAATACACACAACAAAAAGCTTCATACTTACTGTACATATGTGTGTGTGTGTGTGTGTGTGTGTGCGTTTGTGTGTGTGCGCAAAAGCACAATGATCTATAAATAATGTTTCCTACAACCCAGGAATTTTTACAATGAGTGATTCCTTTTTAAGCATGATTGTAACCATCCGAGGTATTGCCAACAGAAGTAGATGGTGTGGGTTTGCAGTAATACCCATTTAGTCGAAACCTGTTAAGCATGTTTGGCGACGGTCACTGACAAACCTGTATGTTTCTGCAGCGATAATATCGCTAAATTAATGGAAGGTTTGTACTATAATTTATAGTGTTCTTTATATGATTTTGCAGCAACCATTAGCAGGGTTGTCAACTCTGACACATCAGGTGTGAGAATCTATATATTAGCCTAAAATTAGCTAACATCAAAAGCATTGGGGTATTTGTAAACCCTACAGATTATTTACAAGTAAGCCAAAACTGTTACATGTTACACTGTGCAAAAGTCTTAGGCAGGCAAAGAAAATGTTTAGATTATCCTCATGTTGGTGTAAAACTATGATATTATGCCCGTCAATGTGTCAGCATAGCCATTTCAAAACCTCTGCTAAAATCATCCCAGTATTTGCAGTGACCGTCCAGTGCAGCCGTGTATTTTTTGACTTGGCCACTAGCACACCTCATACAGCCAGTCAATCTGTCACTGACTTTTTAAACCAATTTATTTGAATTGTTGGTGAAATTTAAAATCATGGAACGGCTGAGGTGCCCCTGTGGAGAAGTTTGGGACCTGAAGCGGTGTTCATCTAGCCATTCGACTACATATCAGTAACTTTTTAGAAAACGGAAGAAATTATTACTAGTTTTTATTGTTACTCTTAATTTGCACATGTTCTAATGTTAAATTGTGTTTTTTGTTCTAAGCCAAGTACACTTGCGACCCAGATAAACAGCTTTAAACTTTTTTGGAGTGCTTTTGCACAGTACTGTATATGTAAATGAGTGTGCATTTGTATGCAGATTTCTCTTAAATTGAAAATCTCACTCCAGCCAGCTGACCAAAGTTGGCAACCCTGCGTTATGAGTGTTGGGGCTGGTACTCACAAAAGTTACTCTTGTTAGGAATTTCCCCAACACTGCAGTCTTGCTAGCAGGAATTAGCAAACAGTAAATCATAGTACAAACCGTGTGAACAATAAATGTGTTTCTTTGGTTTCACATTGCTGTTGTGCTCTAATCTAAATTTATGTAATAGACTTAACATGCAAAGAAATATACATATTAATGACAATTATAGGTTACAACAGACCCAACCCATCATTGATCAAACGACTGACATTATGTTCTTGAGCCTGTGGCAGCTGTCTAAATTAAAACCTACACGTCATGCCATTAAATGCTGCCTTTGGTTCAGATTATGGTTGGGTACTAGTTTCTCCCAGGGATAAAGTTAATCTCTTATTTTTATACCATCCATACATTATATCGCAGTATATGGTCTTTAGATATTTTCAAAAGCAACATCATTCATCCACCTACTGGTTTGGGAAATGGGATTAAAATGGTGAAATCCAGACTGTACTTCTCAGGTCTAGGAGTTGCTCTATTACCCCATTCTTCTGCTTCACACCTTAATTCCTTGCAGCCTACTTTCAACCATTTGGTTAGCTCCGTTAACTTTAGAATTTATAACATTTTATTTAATTTTTGCCAAGAATTTGATATTGGAGTGGTTAGAGGTTACCAGGTCATGTTCTACAAATCACAATTTTGCATCTCTAACCCTTTGATCTTGTGATATTCAGATCAGTATCCAGAGATTTGCACAAAACGTGCAACAAAGGGCCATGGTTTATGGAAAAAGCCATAAGGAGTTGGTCACACTAAAAGAAAATGAGAAACTAAAACGGCCTTAGTATTTCAGCTACTGTTGTATGAATGTTTATGTGGAACAAACATAAAACTGCAAAACGCAGGACAAACCGTGTTCCATGTGGTCATGTGTATTGGGCTTATTTTTGGCATTTTGTTCCCCAGCTGTACAGTGGGCTTATTTTTGGTTTGTCAGGGGTGAGCTTGTCTGAGACTTGGCAACACATACTAAGCCATTCCTTCTGCAGTGGAAAACTGAAGTTCCTGTACACCGGTGGAAAGGCGCTGTAGCTTTATTCCCATTGTGCTCCAAGTAATGTTATGCCTGTGGAACCCGCAGTTCAAGATGCAGGTGGGTGGGCCACTCGCATGTAGAGCACAAAGAACACTACATGAAGAGAAAAGGAACACCAACAGATGTGATTCTACAGCAGCGGGGCTCTAGGCATGAATGCTGCAAGACGAAGTCAGCCATTAACTTTTTTTTTTTAATACAGGACAGATTTATTGCATACAATCCCCTCCAAAAGTGCAAAAAAACAAAAAAAAAAAAAACAAAAAAACAAATTTAACCGAGTCAACTGGGAAAGGGACAAGACATCCAGCTTAGATCCAAAAAAAAAAAATCAGAAGCAAGTATGGTACCCTTGTGTCCCTGGTAGGTGGTGTAAATCCAGCACCCTACCACCTTCCTTTACTCAACTTAAACAGCCAAACATTAGCATGTTCATCTGTGCTGCTTTTGCCCATTTTCAGTAGACTAAAGTAAACTGGGGAAAACATGGAATATCTGGGCATTAGTGCAGGCATCCATTAGTTTTTAAATTTCCACACCTCTTAACATACACATACATCTTCCCCCCACCTCACAGGTACATAGCTGAAGGGTCCAGAAAAACTGAGTGGCTCTGGGGGTCCATCAGACAGTGGGCCAGCTGAGAGGGTAAACAGAACCCCAGCAGCTAACCCACCCTGGATCCTGAAGTTGAGATAAAAGATGGGAGGTTTATGCTTGGCACCAAAATTTAAAAAACCTGCAGTTAAACTCCAGATGAGAACTTAGAGTGCTGAGACTTGCCAAGACTTCATTTGGCTAAAATATGCAATGGGAGGTTTCCCAGTCAAAATCAGAAGAGAAACCAAAACAAGGCTTTGACGTGGCATTTGCTATTCAGTGGCTTGTACATTAATCTGGTTTCAGTTTTAGGTAGTTCCCCACATACCGTCTATTGCTCAGAAGGTGTGAACCAGTTTGTTCTGTACATCTCACCTTTTGTTAAGTACATATTTTCTCCATCTAAGATCACTCTGTGGGCGGGGTTGCTGGAGTCACAGAAACCTGTTTGAGAAGGCAGGTTACAATGGAGATTAGTTGCAGCCCAGCAAATTTTGGAATTTACAGGAAGGCAGATCAATGTCACGGAGAACAGGATCGTCAAGACGCACGTGTTAAACTTGAAAGATGGCTTGAACATCATAACCATAATCCATTCTAATGTTTAACAGCCAGCACATAAGCTAAAGTGATTCATGTCTGACGTATGAAAACCAAGGCTGATGATATGGTTTATGAATGTTGCAGAATCAGAGAGGAGTAGCCTAGCTTCACCTCTTCGGGCAGCTTGACTGTCTTGGGTGACACTCTGGGGGAGGATTTTGGAGAGGGCTTGGGAGAAGACGATGGGTCTGTTGGTTTTACAACCTGCCTTGGTGAACCCTCTTCAACAGGCTTATCTGCCACATCCTGGAACACGAAGGGGACGAATAAGGTTAGTCTATTGTCTCGCTTTTCAGAACGATTGAAACGGCACTTGGAGTTTATACAACAGAAGCAAAAAGTTTAACGTAGACTTGGGCAGTGGTTCTGAACATTGGATAGGTGTATATACAGGCGTTTTTCCCAGACCGAATGCTAGATGACCCCCTCCAATCACCTTGGGTGCCGACTCCGAAGCTCGCTGCCTGCGACGGCTGAACTGTCTGCGGGGTTTCTGAGCTTCTGGCTGTGCTCCCTCAGCTGGCGTAGATCCTGCTGCCTGCTCATCCTCTCCTGACGTGGCTGGGGCAGGTGCCGGCTGCTGCTGCCCCTCTACGCGTTCCTCTACACGTTCCTCGGGGGACAGCCGGGGGCGGAAAGGCCTTGGAGCAAGGAATCCCCGAAAGGTAAGTCAGGGAGGCACCACTGCGACTGCGCTTCAAGAAGCCGCATCGGGTGAAGCGGTTCGGCGGTGCCACTGACCTGCGAAAGCGAGGCCGAAACCTCCGAGGCGGGGGCCTCTGCTGGACCGCCTCGCCTTCGGCATCTTCTGCATCCTTCTCTTCCCCAGTCTCAAAATAACCATACAAGATGCTATTAATGATACTTTGGGGTACCAATGGAAAAAAAGTACACAGGAATCGTTTGATCGTGGCACGTCCCCATCTTGGATTAGGGCACACGCCCAGCAATTACCAACACTGCTGGAGCAGCTTTTTTTTTTGGAGTTAAAGGCCCTTGAGCAAAGCCTAGCATTCTGCTGTCCAAATGGTTCAGATAGGTGGCCCTTGGGACACAGGACAGGCTCCCCATCCAAAGCCCCTCCACACACACACGACCAAGTTAATATTGTTTCAGACACGATAGGGGCACAAGTACTACAACAGTAATTGTTATGCAAACCAGTTATTGAACAGCCGAGTACTTTAGAGGAAGTGAGAAACATCCATTCCTCTCATCTTTGTATTCTGGTCATGGTCACATGGGAGTCTGGAGTTTATTCAAGTGGACACAAGGGTGGTGGTGGTGGGGGCGGCAACCTGGATGGAATGCCAGTCCCTCACTTGGCACAGACACACTATAGGCAACTTGAAGATACCAAATGAATGTCTTGAGTTTGAGATACCATGGAAAAGTACAGGGAGAAGTTGCCATCTCTACAGCAAAAGTGGGATTTGACTCCCCCCATCCCAAGAGCTGAGACAAGTACCCCAAATCTTGCTACCTGCCATAACAGCAAAGCTCTTACCACAGGTTGTCTCCGACGCGGCCTTCGCCGGCGAGGAACAGGCTGGGAGCCTCCATCTGTAGCTGGAACCTCTCCCACATCCGGGGATGGCGCTAAGGGAGTGTCACCTCCCTTTACCTGGTCAGCTGGGGGGGCCGGGCGGGGTCCACGGGGGAAGAACCGGCGACGAAACCGGCGTTTGTTGGGGGCATAGCGACTGCCTTTAACTGGGACTCCTCCTGGGCCGGTCACATTTGCTGCCTCGGAACCCTGCATTTGACATACAAGGAGGAACCTACTTAGACCCGGAGAAGACTCGCATTCTACCACCCCTAGAAGAGGACTTGCCTTCGCTGCCTGCACGACATCAAACTCGACAATCTCCCCGTCCCCAACGCTGCGAAGGAACTTCTTGGGGTTGTTTTTCTTAATTGCAGTCTGGTGGACAAACACATCTTCTTTGGTGTCATTCCTAAAAGGCGAAAAAAAATCAGTCACCATGTTTACACATTTTCTGTGTACACACACATGCACTGCACAAGGTAGACCAACACTACACCTTAGAGGCACACAAACAAATTAAAGCAAAGGAAATGACAAGTATTTCATTACAGTGCAAGTCATTTTACAAGTGAAGACACACCTGTTGATGAAGCCATATCCATTCCGAACATTGAACCATTTGACGGTGCCTTGAACTAGAGTAGCTGAAACAAGATGAACAGGTGGGGGTCACATAAGGCTATGACAGATAACACGTTAAAGTTCACAACTGGCAACAACATAAGCTAAGAATGGTTTGCAAAACTGGATATAAAACCACCTAGGGGAGTGAGGAGGCTGGGAAGACCAATTTAAGCATTTTATGTTTTCGGTAATCATAAGGTTGTGTGTGAACAATGGCATACAGGCTGCTGCACGGCATTCGGTTCATCGCGTAATCAACTAATCGTTTATCAACGAAAACGGCAGAAAGGTATTTGTACAGTGCGTTACCTATTAATCTTTAACCAGTGCCAGTTGCCCCAAGGTACCCAGGTCAAACGAGACCCGGGCCGTATTCCGGGTCAACAAATCTTCATCGGTTTACAGGGCCTTCTCAGGTGAAGCATGAGCTGGCGGGCATGTTTACAAACATGCCAGAATTAATTGAACATTACTGCGTGTTTCGCCATCACTGGAAGTTGCATCAAAAATCAAATGCAATCTCAATGGCTTGACAACCGTCACATGGTTGACAGACTTGAATATCAAGCCTTCAGATACTACGCAGCAACATCAAAACATTCTCCACCCCAAACCATAGCAACAATGCAACTTTACTGACGGATGCAGGCTTACCGTAAATCTAAAATGTAAGAGAGCAAGTTTTACTGCTCAGAAGCAACACTACCAAAGGCTTTTCCCTTACCCTAAACAACCACTAGGAACGTTTGACGTAAAACAAAAACGCGAGTAAAAATCGAAACTATGGAGGAATGAAACGACTGAAAGTCAAGTTCCTGATGTGATACACAAGTCAACCGGCGATACATGATCAGAACACTCAGGCTGCGGGAGACCAAACGTTCAGATACTAAAGCAGACTTACTTTACGAGCAGAATTCACTCTGCTGAACACACCAACCTCACAAATGAAGCCATCCATATCATGGGTCCAAAGTGTAATGCGAAACACGTGAACGTGCAAGGCGATCTGGCGTTCTAATTACAATCAACTTGAAGCATTCGTTAAATGGCAATGCTTGTAATGTAATTGTAATAGCCTACTGATACAGAAGTTTGTTACCAATTGACACCCAACAACAAACGAAAAAAAAAGCAAACGAGACTTCAACTGTGGTGTTATTTTGTCGCCTTTATGCTGTGACAAAGCAACTTAAGTTAACAAGAAATAACTGATACCGTTACATACATTTCCGTCGGCTACGTTTAAAGGAACGTAGGCGGCTTAACTTACCTATGACTTTCCTCTCTGGCTGTGGCTGCTCTTCCAGCGGCACAGGCGACGGGGCGCCCTGCCCTTCGGCTTCGCTCATCTTTCTCTCTAACACGCGCGGCTTGTCCCCCTCCCTCTTTCTCTTCGCGGATTTTCACGGCCTGCCGGAGCAAACTTTTTATCTTCGTCCTTTCGGGATTGGACTGACTCAGCCAGGCTCCCATTGGCCATCCGTCGGCCAATCCCCGCAGCCTCATTGGCCCGACGAGGCGCTGCAATTGGCAGAGTGCAAGGTGTACAGCCGTCGCGGGAAACCGAGCCAGGTTTAAACGTCAAGCTTTAACGCGAAGTATTTGCGCCTTTATACATATATATATATATAATATGCGGTGTATGTTTTGTTTTTGCCAATTGTGCACGAATAGTCAGCGCCTGCATAATGGTTTTCGGTGCGGAACTTTTTCAATATCCAAAAATAAAATAAACCAGATTATTAAATAAGACAGTTTATTGAAATGCTTTATTACCTAATATAAAAGTGATGATATGCTCAAAATGTAAAAGTACCAATGGACACTGAAATATGAGGATATATGAGCCTTCATGTTCCGCAGGAGGCCGCAGTAGAGCCAGCAGGGCCTCGCGGACCGCTTCACCCCACATATCTTTTTTTCCACCACGGACGTTTCGGGTATTCTTTATACGTAAGTATACTGCCACGTAATATTTAAATTGATAAGGTTTCCTGACTGTTGCTTCACAGAGATAGTAACTAGGCCTATAAGTACACATAAATCTAATATCAATTGAACAACGACTGTTAGGCCTACTGCTACTGGTAATGATGATACTAATGGTGGTGATGGCATTAATCAAAATAATTGCATATTTGATATCTAGTACAACTCATTGATTCCATTCTAATATATAATAATTAGTCTTTCAAAACGGAAAGAGGTGGTTCTAATGTGCTGCCTTCCGTTTTTCTATCACAGCACTTAATATATATTCTGCCCACCTGTCATCTCATGGTACGATTTTCAGCTCGTGCAGCCGACAGTGACAAATAAGACAAGCCATTGGTCCCATTCCAAGTAAGAGAGCAAAACAGCGCCCCCCCCAACTCCGGCTGAAAAAAAAATGTTTCGTACAGCGGCAGCCCCCGACTTACTGGGTCCCTCCTTTCCTCGCTGCCTCGCCCTGAACAAGCATAGGTCACTGGATTCGTCTTTCACTGGGCTATATTTAAGCGGAACAACTTCGCACACTTTCTACACTTTCTCCTCCAGGAAACCACCAGCAATTGCTTGCCCCAGGATTAGTTATCTGAAATCTTATATCGTATGCAGTATATAATTCGAACGTATCTCGTGTCTAAAACGCCCGACGTCACATTAAACGATTATGTGAATGATGTTGTTTGTGTTTGTACACAACTATGGTCACTATTTGGGACCATATATTTGCTTTAAATGTCCCCTTGAAAATTAGATTTTAAAAATATGGTCAGTGCTGTTGTATTTCTTTCGGATTTTTTTTCTTTGTGGTCAGTGGATCAGTTTATTTCTATAGTTCAAAAAGAATGTTTTATTTTTGAAACTCAGACGTAATCAACCCCTTTCCCCATTAGATAACGATAAACTAACATATTGGGTGTAAGTGCCCTCGCATGCGTTCTGGAGACCTCCTGCTATTTCTGAGTAGTCAGGAATGTCCTCAGTCAGCAGGACAGTCCACCTCTATGACTGTACTGCCCGTAAAACATCGTGGTTTTACTAATAGAGTTTAATATCGATACACGAAAAAAGATTGATAATTGACTTAATTGCACCAAGATTCCATAGGTGAGCGAAAGGCCCTTCCCTGGTTATGTGCGTCCCCATCCTGACCATAATTTGAGAATTTATGGGGAATCGCGCCTGCGCAGATGCGAGGTAACTGTCTGGGTTCGTTTCGTGGTTCCTCCGATGACTCTGGTGAGGGTGTGAGTTTAAGGGAGAGAGTGTGAGGGACGTGGTGGGGTTCAGATTCACACCGAGGACTGCGGCCGCCCTGAGTGTGTGATCGCCCGGACCGAAGTGCCGCGAAGCACTGCAGGGGGACGGGGAAGGAGACTAGAAAGCCGACGTCTGGGAATGAAAGAGGGATCAAGGCAGGGGTAGAGGAAGAAAAAGCACCAGAATCGCAACGGCTGAAGCGAAACAGGGGGCACGGGCTAATATAGTTACTTTGGACTAAGGGCCAGAAGTATCCCGACTCAAAACATTCAAATTAAAAAGAAGGCTCCGGAAGTCGGTGAGTTTATTGCCTATTAAACCGCTACGTCCCCAGGCGTGATTGTGCGTGAGAACCACCTCGCCACCCCCTTCCCTAAATCTCGTCTTGCACAATTGATTTATTTCGAGCAGTTTTGTTGATTTACGGTATATATTATTCTATTTTAAACACACTATTATTAAGGAGTTATTTCCATATCATTTAAAAGAACCCGTGAATTATTGTACGACTGCTTGTCTGATTGTCTCTAGAACTGTTAATAATTTTTCTAATATCTACGTATAACTGTTCCGTTGCGATTATTTTATTTTAACGTATCTACTATCAGTGGCAATTTAACATGCCCATAACAGCTGGAGGAATAATAAAAAACACCAGAGGACTTAAATGACCAATGGATGAATTAAATACGGCTAGTACTAGAACACAAGCCAGGATCAGCGATTTACTGTGCGCACGTCGTTTTAGTTTCCAATGCAATAAAGAACAATGCATCTGGTTACCGCATATAAGTGTCCTACTCGATGTAATTCCGACATCGGGGTTTTAGAGTAAACAGTATTATATATTAAAAAGATGTCTGGATCTGCCTTGAGCGGAAATGGTTCCGTTTTCGCTATTATTGATGTTGGGCCTCGGCCCTTCAGCTGTTCCGGGCGGTCGGTTCTGTATCACACACACGCACCAGGCCGTACTAGAAACGACAAAACTCCGCTGGGACGGAATAAACGCATCCAGTGCTGCCATGAAAAGAAACACCACCTTTATCATTTATGTATAAAAAAACAATCCATCGTCCCACCTACTCATGTATCTTACGTACAGACGAATGAGTTTTTGTGTATTTGCATTCCCTAAAGATCGTGCATGACAGCATGCTCAATGGTTATCTAATGACATAATTCAGGCGGAGGCGAAGTTCTTTTCATCTAAGATCAATCTAAACAAATATATAGTTCAAATTTATGAAAAGGCAATGCAATCACTACAAATTTCCCAGTAAAGCCCGTTGGTATATGGGGTCCCCGCCTAGATGCGTGTGTTCTAGACACCCGAGTGCAGAAAACACGCGTCCGTGTAAAACCGACGCGGATTTGCATTAATTGCGCATTTTGACGGGCGGCTGCGAAATGCCGAAGACGCCCCCTTCTGTCTCTGCGTATTAAAAACGTTCTCAGCTCCGATTAATTCGGCGACTCGTCTGTCGCTCTTTCACTTAACAGGTGCCATGTTTGCGTATCTTTATTTAGATCCCCCGATCCGTTAGCGCCACTGGGATACTTTACAAGACCGACTCGTGAATGAGTGACTTGGTTTTTAATGTTCCCGCATAGTCACATTATTCTGATCGCATTATTCTGTTATTCTGGACATTTATAAACTATCGCCAACGAAAACATTATAGGAAGATATTTATTTTACAGAATTGCTCCTGGCTGGATAAAAGCGATATAGGCCTAGGCACTTGTAACCTGGTAGGATTTTTTCGTGTTCTGGTTTATCTTTCTAACTCATTGCTCAACAAAAGTTTCATCTATCAAATATTTGATCTTTTCGTAGAATATTCATTTACGGATGCTGGTAATCCTACTTATAATTCTCCTTACCAGTCAAACATAGTTTTATAGCATGTCGTACATTTATCAAATTTGTATCGTTGGATAATAAAACTATAGCGTTAGATGATTTTAAATTTAAATATTTATAATGAGACCAATTATAAGCATACGACTCTGATGAATCCATCTGTGCATATACAGTGTTGTAATGGCAGATGCAGATTTGGACTTCCAGACCGGGGACGCCGGCGCGTCCGCCACCTTTCCTATGCAGTGCTCTGCCCTGCGCAAGAACGGCTTCGTGGTGCTGAAAGGGCGGCCTTGCAAGATCGTGGAGATGTCCACCTCCAAAACCGGCAAGCACGGGCATGCCAAGGTATGGAGAACGGCAGTTAGGCTATTAAACTGAAAACCAGAGAGATTTAACGGCAATACATGGACACGTAGCAGTTGTGTAATATGTGTGTATAGGTTAGACTCAGGTTAAGTGCTTAATTCATATTCATTGATTGTTTCCCATGCAACTTTTCCTTGAACCCTTGCTTTCAAATCAGCATGTGTTTTTTCATTCAACAGGTCCACATGGTAGGCATAGATATTTTCTCTGGGAAGAAGTATGAAGATATCTGTCCTTCCACTCATAACATGGATGTGCCCAACATCAAGAGGATGGACTACCAGGTGGGAGGCTGCATCAGAAGCATACATGAAGCATAGCCTGTAGCAGAGTAGTTAAGGGTACAGACTGATAATGTAAGAGTCCCAAAAAGTCGCTTCTAATAATTACTGCAACCCTGTATAGACAAAGTGGTTGGAAAATAGGTTTGTGAACTGCTGATAATCATCAGTTAAGCAAGAGAGTAATAACTTCAGTATCTATTAACTAAAATCATTTCATGTTGCATCCAATTCCTCCCATTCCAACCCCCTTTGGGCCCCTAGCTGATTGGCATACAAGATGGCTACCTGTCTCTGCTTCAAGACAGTGGTGAGGTGCGGGAGGACCTGAAGATGCCAGAGGGTGACCTGGGCAAGGAAATAGAGAGCAGGTTTGATGCTGGAGAAGAGATCCTGGTTAGTAGTCTTCCATCTTTATGTTATAAATCAGGGCTAGGCAACCCTGATCCTGGAGTGCCAATATCTAGCAGATTTTCTATCCTACCTGATCCTACCTATCTGCCTGAGATCAGATGTGGTTCATCAGAAACCTGGTAGGAAGGAAAACATGCTAGGTACCGGCACCCCAGGATCTGGGTTGCCTATCCCTGGTGTAAATTAGTCTGCTTTCTCCTGGGTATTGGCCTCTAGGTCTTACATGCATCACTTACTTGTTTTAAAGGCATTTTATGCTTGGCATAATTATGTAGTGCATTAGAAATGTAGAAAAAATGTGAAGTCAGCCCCAGATTTTTGGGGAGAGGCAGTGGTGTAAAACAATGGAAGATAATTATTTTCTACTTAGATGGAAGGAACATCTCTGGTTCACGGTCTTCTCTTGTTTTCCCTCGAACAGATCACTGTTTTGTCAGCTATGAATGAGGAGTCTGCGGTTGCTATAAAAGCCATGGCCAAATAAATTGATGCAGGTAAACACAGGTCACCTGGAGCTTTGAATGTTCCCTCCTCACCACTTCTGAAGCCCCAGTGTAATGTGTCTGCCCACCAGTAGGCGCACAAAAAAGAGAGACTGGGAACATATATTGTTAAGCATCCGAATATCTGTCCATTTTTATCATCAGACTATTAGAACGTAAAATAAGATTTCAGTTTTTAGAATTCACTTATTTATAATTTGTTCTGGCAGGCAGGTAATTGGATGTGTGAAAAGCAGAGTGAGCGAATCAGAACTTTGATGGGGCATGACCCACAGCTTTCAAATGCACTATGTCACATGCACGTTTGGCAGTTAGGCTTGTTCTAAATGTGAATTCGGCTAACTGTCGTATACTGAATTCCCATCTGTGATTTCACCATTGAGAATGCTGAGACCCTGTTTTGGACACCTTGTATCTGTTCTATGGTGGAAAGTAAGACCCAGGAGTCTTCTGGGCACTATGGTCCTAAGGCCGTCTTCATCTCAATGTCCTTCGTTGTCGGGTTCTGTATTTATACCATTCTTGCTTCCAGATAGAGTTGCCAGTGCGTTTTGGTATATCACCAATCATTGGATAAAACAGTGAGTTTAATCT
Organism: Brevimyrus niger; assembly: GCA_015164015.2. Lineage (NCBI taxonomy): Eukaryota > Metazoa > Chordata > Actinopteri > Osteoglossiformes > Mormyridae > Brevimyrus > Brevimyrus niger. The sequence continues at coordinate 25,443,527 of JAABNY020000002.1, read as the reverse complement.
GTGGGTTCTGTACTCTCACTCTACTCTTCCTGTTATCTTTCCTTCTTTTCTCCTTCCATTCCCTTCTTCTCATCCCTCCTGCTCTGATTTCAGGGCTTGACCAGATGAACTGAGCCTGTCAAAGAAGAGAAAATGACCTCAGCATTGCTGTACCCCCCTTCATCCTGGCTCTGTTACTTTATTTTTATTTATCCATACCACTCCCCCCACCCCCCCCCAAAATCCAAGCCTTTTGGATGAAATTAAGAAAAATTTTAATAATTGGAACAAAAAAATCTTCCCATATAGAAAGAAATGGAACAACAGAGAGGTTTGTATTATCATACCTACAAAGTGCCCGCTGGGACTTGGCGGTGCAGGAATTTGGTGGGGGGGGGGCAGTTTTGTTCCTCTAAAAAAGCAAAATCAAGGAAATTTAAGGGCTTCTGCATGTAACACAGTACTGTTTCTGTTCTGGTTTTCTGCTGTGTTCCGAGTTTCTCTTGTAAGTAGGATTTGTCTTCCTACTGGCTGTCAAACTATTTGTCAGGCTAGTTCAGGATTCTCTTTTAGTTCAAGGGAAGCATTTGATGGTTTATTCAGTACCAGTTTCACAGAGGATTTAAATAGACGTGTAATATGATTTTCACCTGTGGGCATAATTTTAGTAAAGTCCTTTGTATCTGCCCATGCAGATTACGTATATCAACCTCAGTGTGACATCACAGCGCCGATGAAAGCAACCAGCAGGAACGTATTGCTTGTCTCTCTTATTCCCCACCTGCTGTGATATTTCATCCTGGCTATGCCTAATGTCATTATATCACACTCACTTTTGCTCTGATTCTAACCAAGACCTGAGACCCCATTAGAAGTCTGGTTGCTTATGTAAACCTTCTCTCCTCTGCCTATGTTGCTCCTCTCTGGAAAACCCTGTTAAAGACTCATCGATCCAGTAATGAGGAAAAACAGACGATTCTTTAAACATTATTGCATTTGATTTGTTGACTACCCTTACAAATGCATTTTGTTAAAGCTTTTATTTATTTTTTTGTAACTCTGAAACTTTGGCTGTCCAGCTGAAAGGCTCCTTAGAATCTCTCCCTTGGTAATCCCAAATGAAAAAAGCTGCTCTAAAAGAATGTCATTATGTGGGATTAGTTGTTGAGGTTAGGGTTCTAGTCTTCGTGTGGTGTTGATGCCATCTCTTTTCTTTGTTTTCCATGGGTTTCGTAAGTGACTCTGTTGAAGTTTGAGCTTTTGAAGTCCCCGGGAGGATATAATTGATGGCCGTGTAGCCCTGGTCATGGCAGAAAGGAAGAAAGGACGAGAGAGAAACCTCACTCAAGTGAGAGCCACTTAGCTGGAACGTGCTGTTTGGCGGTCGGAACGTGCCTGTTCGTCTTAATCACATCGTGATGGTTCTGCCCCATTCACGTCCCCTCAGCATCCACATAGCGCAGGCTACCTGCTACGTGCTAAAGCCTCGAGCTTCCCATAATCCCATGTAACTTTGGCAGTTTCCATGGCAAACTGTGAACAAAGCAGTCACATCCCCTTGAAAATGATACAATCTGCCCTCTCCTTATCCGTGTCTGTCTTCCAGTTTACTTGCTACTGTCCAGTGATTGTGGGAATACATTTTTGGCGTTTGACTGGGCTAAGGAAAGTTATTCTGGAGCACTGACAACACACATGTAAGCAGTTATTCAAACCCAAAATGATTTAATTCCATAAATGTTCAGTTAAGTCACTATTTATTTTACACACACACATACTCATACACATACACACACACACACACACACATATAAAGATTTAAGAACCACTCCTGCCTGTATATTTAGCTTGATGGAAACAATAAAAGGTAAATGGAGGGAATTGAGATTTCTAATGTATGTAAAGTCAGTGTAAACATCAAAATAGGTAATGTTGGGCTATTCATCTGACTCTGATTGTACAAGCAGTTCTCATATTGTGATGTCCATATAGTGGATAAATCACCCTAGAATCGCTTGATCCAAAGTTGAGATGAAGGCCTTTCAAACTCTGTATTTGCCGTTTCCAAAGTGAGCCAAATCTTCAGATTTTATGAGAAAGAGTTGGAGTGTCGTCATTTTACGGAAGCGCAAGAAGAGTTGCATTCAGGTTTGTTCAGCTGCAATGGTTCAGAAACATGTGTCGGGTGTTCATCATTCTTACCATCCAAAGAAGTTTGGCATCGTGAAAGGAAACGAAATACGATCTAATAGTCAACAAATTATCCAGAAACCTGTAAGTATGTAACTTCTCACAAATGTTTTACCGTTAATTGGTTTGTATGTTTTTTCTAATGATTGCTGTATGTAGAGTTATGACTATTATCGTATTATTTACAAACGAAGATAAATGACACCCGGTAGAGACGCACAAGGATCGAAGCCACATGTTAAGAATGAGATACTTTCTCACTGTAAGAAAAGAGGTGTTTGTGCTTCAGCTCTCCAGCCGTAATGACTGTATAGATGCACCTGTGCACCAGAACGCTATTAAAACTCTTATTCCCTGTGAAACAAGTGAGAAGCAGGGCTGTTGAGTTGTGATTTCTGTCTGCGGTCGTTGTTCGCGAATGGCAGTGGATTCTCTTTTATGAGGCTCCCTCACAATAGGGCCTGATCCAGTGCAGGAGAGTAACTGTCCCAGAAAACCACAGCACAGCTGCACAGAAGTGGATGCAGTAAGAATCTGTCCCTTTACTATAGTTTCTCAAACCACTCCACAGGGACCCCTAGACAGTTCACTTTTCTGTTTTTTTCCCAGTTTGCAACACACCTGAACCAGGTATTTGGTGTTCTTGCTTGATTGTTTGGTTCGGGTTTGTTGGGTGCTGGAACAAAAACGTGGACTGTCTGGAGGTTCCTTAGGACTGGACTGTGAATTGCTGCTTTAACGGGACAGGAATGATTTGTGGGCCTAATAATCCAGCAAGTTGAATTTAATAGACATTTTATTTCTAGCCACCGATGTTCAAGAAATTAATGATTTATAACACATAATACGTAGCATATTTTTGTGTAACCACTTGCTCATATTTTTAAGAGTATTATGTCTAATATCAATGGCACTTTTTCAACAAAAATGTATTTTTTTTTCCTGAATTTTGGTAATGATCTGAGATTCAAATCCCATCTACAGAATGTCTTGGAAACCAACAAACTTTACATGGCAAAATCACAAAAGCTGCTCATCCCACCACAGCATCACCAGGTGCACATCTTTAGCGTGAATCTCCAGTGTCCCTTGTCTCATAATCTTGAAACTCAGCTCTTGGTGAGAATGACAAATTCCAGATCCCAGCTCAAATGCTGAACTGACAGCAGGTATTAGCTTAACTTATGAGTCCATGCCTGGTGAAATCATGATGGGCAAGAATGCAAGGAATAAAAACAATAAATTCATGGTCTTTAGGTCAGTACAGATCAGGTGCTCCAACCATTAGAAGAAAAGCAGGCTTACACGTGAGTGACCAAATACAATGTATTTATTGATGGTTTTGATAAGGAAAATTGCCATTCAACCACGGAATGAGCAAGTGCAGTAAACCTAGGTAATATGTCAGATCATATTTTAAACATATGACAGTGGCTGTGAGTCACCTATGGAGAATAGCAAAGGCAGATCATGCAGTAGAAAGACAGAGAAGAGTCACAAATCCTGATGCTTCTCCCACACATTCGCAGACAGTCTGGCCAATCTTTCCAACCGTCCATCCACAAGATGTTGGCAACATCATCCCGTCTGACAGGAAGGCCACCCATCTGGACTGCTGGCTACTTGCTGTGGTGGTAGAACCTGGGTGCTGTCTGCGGGTGTGACAGATAGGCATGGCGTGATGCAGGCTGTGGGGAGCTCTGGAACGTGGTCTGCAGAGGAACACAAAAACAGGAACGTCACCTGGAATGGAACGCCAGGCAGGAATGGAACACAGAGTCCTCAGCGCCTGGAAAGCCACACGGGCGCATTAAACCGAAACAGCCCGGGTAAGATAGATAGATACTAAAATCACCCGATACCAGATTGTGGTCTTGACTTGACCCAGGACAGTGTGACTTACCGCGTGAGCTTGCTGAGGGGAGGTGCCGTGGCTGAAGCCCCCAGGAGAGGCGGGCTGGGGGGGGTGACCATACGGAAGCCCGGACTGTATCACAAGCACAAGATGAAAAAGCATATATTTTCCTTTGGAAGACTTAAGGTTTTCATATATATATATATATGTATATGTATATAAGTATATTACAAAAAATGTGCACTAACACAACTGAATCAGATAGTCATGTGGGAGGGAGCAGAAATGTGGACTGTCTGGGGTCCCAAAAGACTGGGCCGAGAAACATATACCGAGAAACTGATATACTTGACCAGTTGTTGTATCTCGCTGGTACAGCTTTTGGGTTTATTGATGAGTCAGTTTATTGTTGTGCCTTGTGCCCTCAATACAGGGCACTTTTTATATATTTCAGTGCTAGAGCACTTTGGTACCACTAGAGGGCATATGTACCACTAGGCCAAAACAAAAAGGCCAAAGTAACAGAGCCCTGTCTGTGCATGAGAGCTGCACCTTGGAGGGAGGGATCTGCACCGCGAGGGAGGCGGGAGCCAAGAGGCCAGCAGGGCCGGTGTGGAGAGCCTGGGTGGGAAGGGGCCTCAGGGTGCCCTGCGGACAAACAAGGAGATCAATCACTGATCACAGACAACGGAGACCAATCACTGACCACAGACAGCTGAGACCAATCACTGACCACAGACAACTGCTCTTTGGGCCAATGCAAAACATGTACTAGTGTTTCTCAACCTGGTTCTTAGGGACCCCCAAGTCCACATTTTTGCTCCCTCCCTGCTCCCAGCCCCCAGCCAGCCAGTCTAAATTTTTGCTCTTGGTAGGGGGGTCCCAAGGATTGATTTGGGAAACACTGACGTATACCACTGACTCATAAGAACAACACTCAGGCAAGACATGCAAGACCAGTGTGCCTGGATATAAAAATCCAAACCTCAATAAATTACATCCGCTTTACATATCTGATGGCGGCCCATGGTAACTACCTAGGGTTCCCGGAACATTCCAAGGTACCCCCCCATTATGTTAGAGACTCACCGAATCAGTGAAGCCGGACTGCTGGTTGGCATGTTCCAGCTGCTTCTGCAGGGGGATGCTGGCGCTGGGGATGAACCCTGGAAAGACATCAACAGGGATCAGCATCAACTGCTTTTTTTCTGTACATTGTTAACAGGAGGGACTTCATGTTTGACATGCGGGACGCGCAGAGCCACTGTCTTTAATGAAGAGCCAATTTCTTTAGATACCAGAGGTGGCCTTGTTGTTCCTGGCGGCCGACTCAAAAAGTCACTTTGGGGCCCCCGCTGTCTGCGTTTGTAGTTTGTTATTTTAATCTTTGATTTTACTTTTTTTCATGATACTGCTGGGATATGATCACTTCACGGTTGCATTTAACCTTAGGGTCGGAAGGTCGTAGCAGAACATACTGCTTCACCATCTAAATAAGAAATGTGTTTAACTAAATATTTAGTGTAGTGACCCCATGCAAATGTGTCATTGTAGTAATTTCTACAATGAGCGGCGACACCCCCCAGACAAAGCTCCGGATGGAGGCTACCTGTAAATGCCAGGCTTACCAGTCTGAGAGGTGAAGTGGCTGTGAACAGGGTAGCCTTGCTGCTGGTGGGGCAGATACTGCATGGTCTGGAAAGCCGGGGCGCCTGGAGACAAAAGAAAAGAAGCCACATTCACCACAAACGGCGTTAAAAAAAAAAAAAAACAGAAGCACCTGAGCCCTTACTCCCAAAACCTGGAAAAGTCTCCCAGGTACCTCTGAGCTGTGAGCTGCTGGCAAAGCTGACTGGCACAGACTGGGTGGCCGCGTAAGGGGAGGCGTGCTGCTGTTGGCTGACGCCGTAGGGCCCGTGAGCTGATTGGCTGGCTGAGTACTGGCCATGCTCAGAGCTTCCTGTGCTGAAGGCCGGCTGGCCCTGGAAATGACGCACCTGCCGTGCGACACGTAGAGAGAAAAAGCTGCAAGTGTGAGGCTACATTTACCCACTTTAACTGCAGACATCCTATAAACAGAAGAGAGGATATAAACAGGTGTACAGCACACCGATTTCTATGTGGGAACAGAGTGGATGGAGGCAGCACAGTGGTTAACACTGTCGCCTCACACCTCTGGGACCAGGGTTTGAGCCTTCACCATGGCTCCCTGTAGTTTGCATGTTCTCCACTAGGTACTCCAGCTTTCCCCACAGTCCAAAAAGCTGTTGTTAACTGGAATTGCCAAATTGCCCATAGGTGTGCCTTTCTGAGTGAATGGTACGAGTGTGCCTTGTGTCGGGGTGTCAGGGTTGGTACCCCGTCCTGGGTTGTTCCCTGCCTTGCACCCATATGCTCCAGACCCCCCCGTGACCCTGAATAGGACAAGTGGTTGCAGGAATTGGATGGATGGATTGAATGAAAAAGAGCAGATGCCCTGGGCATGTTGTTATTTTTCTCCTCAGCTGATACTTTTATCTGGTTATTCTATTGGATAATTATTTTGTTGAAGGGTCCTCCGGTAGGTAACCCCCCCCCCCCCAGTCCTGGACCAGTAAAATCCTCATACCATCCTATCCTGATGAGATACCTATAGAGAACAGCAAAGTGGTGACATTCGGCTTATTCCAGAACTCACCGGGATCACGGGCGTCTGGAACAGCTGCTTACTACGATCCCCCAGCAGTGCCCCCGTGCGGCCGTGACTGACCGGACTGCCTGAGAAACAGCAGCGGGGGGTTACTCAGAGGAACCACAATGCAAGCTTTAGTAGTGCCATTACCCATAATCCCACAAACATATCCAAGAAGTGACAGTAGTCAGTACTGTCTGGTTATCTCACTTAATAATAATAATAATTATAATAATAATGCTATATAACAATTCAATGCAGACGCCATGACGCTTCGGTCCGTTCCTTACGTGTCGCACAGTCCTTTAACAGCGGGGGGTTAAGGGCCTTGCTCAAAGGCCTAATGCTGACATCACTCTGCCGACCGCAGAATTTGAACCTGGGACCTTGTGATCGCAGGCACACGAGAGCCCTAAGCTGCAGAACCACACGCTGCTTCCCCCCCCACCCCACGCATCCTGTAGGCCGACAGGAGCCGGCAGCACGGCCCACTAACCTTGCATGCTCAGCAGATGCTGCCCCGAGTGAATGGGCATGCTGGCCTGGTAGCTGGCAGAGGTCAGAGTGGGCATGTCACTGTGGGGGGACGGGGCGAGGTGGGGGTGTGAAATACAGTGGAAAATCAGAAATATCCACAATGCCACCATCACATTGGCATGTGTTCAAAACCATTTTTCTGAAATACGTTAAGGTAGGTTAGGAACGGCAAAATGACGTTTTCCGCTTTAGCAAAAAGAGAAACCCCCCCCCCCCTGTACACTTACCTCTGCTCTTTCCGTCGTCGCTTCTCTTCCTCATGAAGCACTTTCTTCAGCTGAAGGAAGAGCTGGTGCTTCTCCTCCTGTAAGCCCTGCAGCTTGCCGCCCATCTTCATGATCTGAAGTGGGGAAGCCGAGTCGTGAAATTCAGCAATATTCCACAGGTTAACTGCATGCAGCCAGGTAAAATTAGGCTTCTGCTTCAGTCCTGTAATCAAGAACCAGGGTTCACCAGTAAAAACAAAGTATGTCAGGCAAGCGGATTGGCCAGCCGCTGGTTAGTTCGGCCACTGACGGTGTTTCCGCCAATCACAATTTACGACGTGGCACGTGGAAGGTAAGATCCTCAGCTAGCTAATATGTGTTAGTGTAACCTTGTTCATAAATGATGGTAGGCACAAAACACAACTGTATCATATCATATCAATCAGTCAGTCAGCTAGCAGCTAAGTCACATTACGTAGCCAAGCTATGGTACATTAATCTACCTTAGGCTACGATGCTAGCTAGCCAGCTAAGCTAAGCTAATTTACGAGAAAAGTTTCATGTCTATTGCTATGAGAATACAAAAAACATGGAAGTACTAACAAGACCATTCTCCCCAAATCCATTAATGCTTTACAGCGTGTGGATGTTGTTGTACTATCCATAATGACATTCTTTCCAATATCCAATCCTCACATTTAAACTGCAAAAGGTGAGAGCTGCTCAAGCTGTCGCAGACTCAGCATTACGCTTTGGACTCAGCATTACTGCTAAATGTACTGCATCGCTCTGTATATATTCTAGAGAGAAAAAAAAAAAAACCTCTGGGAACAGCACCCAATCCAAGCGTCATGAAAAATTCAGGTTCACAACTGATTTGAGCTCCTCACCAGTCCTTTAATTGTCGCA
>JAABNY020000002.1:25416402-25433075 GCA_015164015.2 Brevimyrus niger | reverse complement strand
GTTCGGCCGAAACCGAACCCCGTCAAAAAGCCCAGGATTCGGCCGAATCCGAATCCTGGATTCGGTGCATCCCTAATTTTAAGTTAACACAAACAGCCTGCTCTTCATCAGTGCCTGTGATCAAAAGAGTGTGGGTTTCAGTGTGGCTTTGGCAGAATAGTAACATGTCTGTGGGCTCTTAAGCAAGGCTCCATTGGAACTGCCACAAGATATCAACAACACACATCATAAGTAATCACAGTAAGCCATTTAAATCCTTCACACAGAACATGGCAGGTGGTGTGAAACACAGTGAAAGACATTGTCATTCCTGTCTGTAGACCTTTTGCAACAGACAGAACAGTGGTTTTTCCACTTAATAAAAAATAAATAAATGTACGGAAATGAGAAGTGAAAGTCACACCTGATTACAGCAAATGCCCCAAGATGTTCCAAGCAACTGAGCAACCATGGAACACAAATTGAAGTACCTTTAAGAACTAAAAGAATGAGCTTGTAGCGTGACGTCGTTACTGGTACTGGTCAGCTTTAGTTGACAAGTGATGTGAAACCGAGAACAAGTGGGTCAGTTCAAAAGATTAAGAACACAATTGTGGGAATTTTCTATTGGCTTGTTTTTTGTGTCACATACAAAACAAAAGCTTGGCAAATTTCATAGGAGAACAGAAGTCAAGGTCACTGTTAATGAAATCATACAGTGGTTCTGGGAGATATATGAAACCTCAAAAAGTATCCTGCAGAGGTTTTCTGAGTTCCAAGCAGGAAACCAAAATTGGAGCCTGACAATTTAGCCTCAGTCATACACCTCAGAAGTAGGTTTTAGGTTTGTGCCAGAGTTATTCAATGCTGAAAGTAATTCCTGACATACTTTTTTTTTGGGTTGGGGGGGGGGGTGGCGGTAGGCGGGCAATGCTGGTTGGAGAAATAGGTAGGGTAGAGTGGAGAAAGGTATTAAAATATGATTAGCATAGCCCTTGGTATGCTACATATTAAATGTCCTGAAGTAATTGTTTTGCTGAACACCAGTGACCAGTGGGCAATGTGAGGCACAAAGGGGTCAGCAATACTGATGTGCATCAGTATTAAAATATGCTACATATAAATCCACACTGTTTCCCTTTAAGAAGAAACGTAACAGTTCCCACATAATTACAAATTAAACTACTTACTTGTAGTGTGCAGTGCTCAGAAAGCCCAACTGAATCAGTCTGCAGGCGTGTTTTAGACAACATAGTGGAATATGGAGGAATCCAGAAGTGAATCTTCATTTTACTTAATTTCAAAGGGAGGTGATTAATTTTTCATTTATTTCTTCGCCATTTTTTGGTGATCTATAATGTAAATAGTTTTGCAATGAACGATGCTTCACCTTTTGCTTTTGTTCCTCTGTTGTAGTTCTTCACATCATCCAAATGCATTGAATGCTACGGCTGGCCAATAAAAATGTAAATACATTCTGGTGACTTGCGGTTAATGTAGTCCTCTTAGTAGATTGAAACCTGTATATGTTCTTGTATGACGTAAAGAATGTGGTGAATGACAGAACACATTCCTATAGCCAAGAAAGATGTAATTATAGCTTCTACCTGCATCACGAGTGTTTAAGTGGTCACATATAAGCAAGTTAATAACCTGTGCAGTTTCTGGTCATTCAACCAGCAGAATCAAGTATTTTCTTGGTTTCTCTCCAGACATTTTTTGGTTGCCTCTGAACCTTTTACAGATGGAGCTGGGAACACAGGTTTCTAATCAAATTCATAAAGTACAAATACTTATCAGCTTATGATGAAAGTTGAAGTAAGTGAAGCAAGAAGCATGTACATGAAGCAAGTCAAATATGAATACAATAAGTAAATGACTGTCACTGAATAAACAAATAAATGCTGTGACTAACTAAATACCAGCAACTGAAAAGTAAACAAATGAATACATGTTTATCCTGTCATTAAATGTACAATTTGGTTAAACAGAAGAAAAAAAGTCACCTTACGACATAATGTTAAACACTGCATGAGATTTTTACGCTCATGATTGCTGGAAGTGTGGCGGCGTGGATGTTGGCACAGCCCAGCATTAGTAGAAAGTATCGAACTGTGTATTGCTGGCCGAGGAACAGATCAAAATTCAAGTTCTGTTCACTACTGGATGTGCATCATGATTTCACCATTGTAAAATAAACATTTTGTAGGCCATAGCATTATAAAAAGAGGAACATCTATATAGTAGTTGGTCTATTTTCATGTGACATCCCCTACATCTGTGTAAAGATGTCCCTAAGTTTCTGCTGTTTGATTGCAGCTGTTGTCCACCATAAAATTTATAAAGCACACAATACATAAAATTATTTCTCATTATAAATGTTAAAACATTTAGAAAATTCCCAAAACAAAGTTAGAGAGACTTTGGAAGGCTTTTTTTGGCAAGTTTATATGATCGCAGTTAGATTCAGAAATGTAGCCTTATACAGATTAAAAAAAAAAAACCTTTAAAAGAAAAAAAGAAATTGCACAATTCTTTACAACTGATTAACTGACCCACCAAAAAAGTATAACAATATTATTTTCACAGTTGAAAGCAGAAACACAAAGTCTGAATTTTATTACGTTGATATACTAAGTTAATTTTAAAGCCAATGCTGAAAAACTCACACATGCACTGCTGAAAGTGCTACTGGGAAATACAACACGCGATACTGAGCTCCTTCTAATGGGTGGCCTACACTTTTATTCAGACTCACTAGTAATATTTCTGGCATCTTGGTCTTTAGTTCCTGAACTGTGTTCAAACTGGTCAAACCTTTAGCAGCAACCTTCAGAGCAAGAACTCTGTTGACAAGACTGATCTTACAAAGGCCAGGCAAGAAATAAAATTCAGACTAAGAGCAATAAGACAAGGCGCAGGACACAAGGAAGAGAAAGTGCATTATGATGTCTCTTCTTAGGGTACTCTAGGCTTCTCAACTGGGTTTAATTCTTAGAAGGTGGGTAACATACTAGATTTTTGTGGGCAGGGGCGGGGGGTTACATTTCCCTTTGGCTTTCTCCATACACACTCTCATCACTGTAGGCAATGTACAGGAAGAAGTCTTCCTCATGATGTTCCTGAAAAGCAAAGAAACTATTAATGCGGAGGAAGAAGCAATGTGCAGGCAGTGATGCATGATGCGAGTGAAAAAGATGGCACTAGAGTGATTACACCAACAGAATAAAAAACCAATAAGAAAGATGAAAGTTTAAAAGGCGAAATAGTCCAGGAAGGTGATTAACGCAAACCCATACCTGGTACAGGAGTCCCATGGTGGCTGAGGTGGGGGGAATGACATTGTTGACAAAGAAAAAAAGGGCATCTTCAGCCCGTAAATGGATCCGCTTTCGGATGAGGAAGTAGAACTGGCCCACTTAAAAAAGATGACACCAAAAACATAAAATCACATCTTTGTTGCTAAAGAAAGTAATGTACAAGCTCTAGTATTCATTTTTTGAAATCAAGAAGTTTATCTGGCAAATTATACAATATAATTATAATGTTATACGCAAAGTAAATGTCTCAAACATCTTGTTGGTAGGGTATAATATACAGTGGAGATCATCAGGCCGCATAACAACATATAAATTGATGACTTATTACAGAAAATAAGTTATGTTCAATAAGACTTTTGACAATGAATCCATCCCTGATGTAAGCATTACATTCCAAGTGATTTCATACAGTATATGAAATGTTATTAAAATCACAACATTATCCAAACTGCCCAACTGAAATTCAAAGCTTGTTTTCAGAAATTAAAGCTGAATAGCATTTGTCCCACATAAGAAGTCAGTGGGTCACCTGTTAGATCTGAGGGAACCAGGTATTTCTTCTTGTCCAGGTCACCTATCCTTGCTTTGGGTGCTTTTTCAACAATCACCTACAATTAAAAGGCACCACAATGAGACAAAACTGGTTTACTTACAAAACAAACCATCACGGCAAATTTCACTTTCATGATCTTGAAGAAAGGAGAACTGATATTCTCTAACAGTGAGAAACCATGATACGAATCTCAGGACGAAAAATACTTAAATAGCTCTCTCTAAAAGGGGGGGCATGCGTTTTTTTTAAACAACGTCCTCATTGTTCCACAGAACTCGTATCAACAGCTTGTCAACTGATCTTTAACCAAAAGTATGTAATTAAAGTAAAGCTATCTAAAAACCACAAGCAAAGGCCTCTTGGGTAGGCTAAAATTGGAAACTCAGAAGTAGAGATGACGATCCAAAAAAAATTTATATTAGCAGTATTGTGTCCCGTTTAAAATCATCACCCATACAGAACAACTTTTTAGTTAACCAGTATAAACACTTCAGCTATTTTAGGTCATTTAAAATGATCCAAACACTTACAATATTTCGTAACACACATGCCAAAATCCGACATATGTTTTTAAGTCAGCAGAAATTCACTACGACTCGAAGAACGGAATCTCTATAGCTAATAATAAGCCATCAGTGCAGAAAAGTAGACCAAATTCGCAGAGTTTGTATTAGGGCTATTTCTCACACACTTGGAATATTGAAATTATAGGCAAAATCATTGACAATCAATAATAAATAATAATATTACTATTATTATTATTGGTATTGATATTTAAAATGACAGTTCTTTAACACGAAAAGTTTCCAAAACGTATGTACATTATATGTTACAGAGGGAATAAACAGAAATGTACAGGTGCTTTCGGAAGAACCTTGTAAATTTTTCTTCGGCCGACAGTATTAAGTAGGATTCTGTTCATTCATGTCGTAGAAATCACTGCGTAATGATCAGGCCTATTTAAGGGGGGGGGGGGGGGTAGGTTAATATTTAAGTGGCGTTAACTAACACTTTAACGTACTACATTGTAGTTAACAATGATATGGGTGCGACAACGTTGGCGTTCACTAGACAGCTCGTTCCGGCGAATTGACATCGGTAAATAAACCATCATTTCGTCTATAAGATGGATATTACACCAAATACTCGATTAGTAATTTTGTTTTAAATGTATCAATATACAAAACTGACAGATTAACAAGGCGAAGGGTGTTCACAAAGACTTTTTTTGATAGCCTGCGTTTGTTGTTTGGTTAGGTTTGTGTTTACAACACGACTCGGCTAGCGATACTCACTGGGACCCTGTCCGGGTACTTCTTTCTTATTTTTTCACCCTCTGACCGTCTCTTCTCGAATGGATGTTCTTCTTTGTACTGAAACTTCATTGTTAATGGTATTGGAGTAAGCTCCGAGACACGAATATCCGTCTGGGTCGCTTCGATGTGGGCTTCCTAGCTAAGCTACCTAGCTACAGTGCTGCGTTGAATTCGACTGCGGATGGATACAATAACAACACGAGCAAAGTAAATACGTAACATCAGAATTCACGAAGCCCCGATACGCCTGGTTGTGCGTCTCCGAATGACGGAGGACTGCAACAGAATTCCCTTTGACAATTCGTAGACAGTACTTCAGTTTAATGTCAGTCGCCTGTCATTTGGTCTTAAATACTCAATAAACCGTGGAAGCTTACTGACGTCATGTGCGTGGGCACTTGAAAGTGGACTTCAAAAGTAAACCACGACTTATGGACAAAAAATACAGATAGTGGTGTTTTGTAAGTTCACGTCGATCTCATTTTTCATTATAGCATCCAATATAGTCTTTTATATTGCATGAAGGTTTAACAGGTTATTCTATGGAGATAGAATGTGTTTCTTGAATGACAAATTAATACATCGGAAAAGTGAAAAGTTCTTGTTCGTTTCCATGCTCAATTGGAGCTCCCCAAGAAAGAATTTTGTACTGCCATTAATAAACAGGAAATAAAGAATAAAAGAATAAATCACTGGAATGTGGAAGGCACGTTTATAGCATGCTACGCTGAATTTATTTCCATAGCAGGTAACTTGAGCAAGGAAATGATGGCGTAATGGGTCGGCGCGTGACTCTACGCCGTACAAAAAAACTTCCGGTTACTGGTTGTTCATCTATGGCGGTATAACATATTCTTACGTACCCATATAGTTGTTATCTATTACTAGGATACAATTTTGATTTACAAGGCATTATATAGGAAATGACTGGTTTCATGTCATGTCAATTTTTGGAAGTAACGACTCTCCCTCCAAAATACCGAAAACACATGATTAGAAATGATATATAATATATCGATTAAAAATTCCGTCTATAACGGGCACAATCGGTACCTCTCTACTGGGACTACTTTATTTTGACGTCTCTCGTTTTAGACAGCGGAAGGACTAGGTGGTAATTTGGTACCGCACCACGTGACTTCTCTCGCTACCTTTTGCTCCGTAAAGTGCACATGACAATGAAGGAAGTCTTGTGCAGAAAATGCCTTAATACCAACCCTGAGATGTGTTTTCATGCTCAAAAAGCACGACTTAAAAATAATATACCATTATTTATAGGATGCTAAAAACCAAATGCATAATTTATACGTGAATTTACGTAACTATAGCTGCACGTTTTAGAAAGCCACATAAAGGCTGAGTTTGTCGCCCCGCATTAATTCTAGAGATCTAGAGAGCAAAACATCGTCGCGCAACTCAAGAGACTAGACAACAGTGAAGGGATTCATCAGAAAATATGACAGTCGAATTCAAAGGGTCTGGGCTATTAAAATAGATGTATTAGATGCATACGTCTTTTGTAATATTGCACGAAACCAGCTCTAATGATTGGAGCCAATTCAACATCGTAACAAGGACGACTGATTTATGTATTTAACAGGACCACTCAGTTTTTACTCACCCACTCTGCAAAACCGAAGCTAAGGGGAGTTTAAATGCTGGACGTTTTACTTTAAAGGGACCAGCGCACCCTCGGCGTCCGTGACATGGCAGAAGACTGTTAGTAATGGCATGGAATCCGAACGGATATATAAGCAAAACGTTATGCGGCGATGCTGCATGAGGGGATCATTTTACAAAACAAAAGAAGAGAAGGACAAACTCTAAAAGGACAGCCCGATGGACAGAGCGGTTGATACTGATGTGTTTTATTAATAACACGCACAGACCTGGGGACCGAGTCAAAGAGAGGCCGCCTGAAGTATTTACTAGACTAAAATTGTTCAAATGGCAATTACATGTAAGGAAAAGGGGGTACATAAAAACAGAAGAAACAGTGTGTGTGTGTGTGTGTGTTTCCCATTGAGTTTTAAAAAAATATAGATAAATGAGGCATAGTTATAAAATGGAAGAAATTATAAAATCAACAGCTTTCCAGTTGTTGGTGACTTGTGGTTAGACCTGTTTACTGGTTACTGGAGCAGACTGGGAAAGGAAATGAGGTGGGTAATCTCTACACATTCAAAATTGTTGTTTGATACTTTAATTTGCATCTTAATCTCCTGTATCTGTAAGCTGAACTTCAATTATGAATAATGTTCAACAAAATGAGACCACCGATTTCTTCCTGTTATTTCAATATATACATATGAAAAATAACTTCTTTCTTCATAGGCAAAATTATACGGCCTGTGGAAATGTACTAGGACTAACTGACATTCACCCCCCCACCCCACTAAAATCCTCAGTACCATTGCCAGTACCCCCTTTCTGGGAAATAGGGGGCGGGGGGAGATCCATTTCTTTAGTCCTTTTTCCTTTTGGCTTCATTCAGTAAAAGAAAATCCATGTGACAGATAATGAGTTTGCCGAGTGGGATGGGAGGGGGGGTAGTTTGGGAATAGGTCTGTGCCAGTTCATGTTCGGGGATGGTTGTAAATAAAGGAAACAGGGCGGCTTCATTGTCTCTGTCCGTTTACCTGTTCAGTTTTGTCGTCGTGAATTAAAAAGACAAAACACAAGCGTACTCCTGCACGCGTGCACAGACATACACCACACATGCACACACTGTATCAGAAACTGTAAGGCAGAGACTTTCTGAAGAAAAAACAGCTGGTGCCCCAGCTAATTTCCAGTTCCCTGTTTGGCTGCCACACTCCCCTCATCCCTCCTCCATCCTCCTCTTCGTCCCCCAAGCCCATCTCCACACCACTCCATAATGATGGGTGGCGGTGGTAGTGGGGGTGTTGTGGAGCAATGAGGGGTCAATGGTGTGACTGGCGGGTGAAGGGGGGTGTTTTGGGGGCAGCAGCCGTGGGATGGGGAAGGGAAAACTATGAGAGCCCAGATCTAGAGGTGGCCCCCACTGGACAATCACCAGAGCCGATGCTGGTGGAGGTTTCGACTGAGGACGGATCTGACGTCAGCTGTAAACCTGCAAAACGAGAGAGTGTGAAATGTTCAGATTCACTGTGCATTACAGGCAAAACAAATATCCTATATGTTACTCAATGACAAGAACAGTTAAAGGTGATGAATTTAATGGTCATCGGCTGTTTCTCAATATACGTTCCTGACGTTCCTGTGTGTTCTCACGTTTTACATCATCTTCCATTGCTGAAGACCAGTTCCAATACTATGAACAAAAGTACAGAGGATGGTAAAAATCCCCAGATATCGTTCTTGCCCTGCCTCAGATACCAAGGATTGGCTGCATCCTCGCCAAATGAGAACATTCCCATGATTCACTGCATCCCAAGTTTGCTTTTGGAAGGCAATGCTGCTCTTGTCAAGACCACGAGTACAATCTTTGTGTTCTTGGTATTAAGAAACACCCATTATAAGAGGGTGAGGTCCAGGGAGAGGCAGAGATTGCACTGTGAGTCAGAGCCTCACCTTAGTGCGTCCAGCATGGGCAGCAGATTCAAAAGTGCTGTGTCGCTGGGATCACTGAACCAGGACTTGATTGGTATCGCGTTGTCTGTTAAGGCAAATTCGGCACATAGGAAGTGAGAAAGCAAGAACTCCGACAGAAGCTCTTCACACATCACCAGGGCACAGGGTGTCACCGCATATCAAAACAAATGACAAACTATGTGTGATAAGGAGCCAGCATAACCTGGAGCGTTTTGAACATTACTGTAGAACAGGGGTGGATTCCAGTTTGCAAATGGACCAACATGCAACATGTCAATGTAATTTACTGAAGGTGATCCCATTCCCACGGATCTTGGGTTTGTGGGGCTAAAATTTGGACCTTGGAGAAAACTATTCTAGTGCCTGTGCTGTAGAAGAATGAGGACACTACAATTTCAGGGACAAGTCTATCATCTGTGATGGTGAAATAGTCTTTAAAGTTGAGGACAGATTATTTGAATGTTTGTGACTTTAACCAGAGTAGTACAATGGCCTCGCAAGTGCAGGAATCCTTTGGTTATGCCTGTGAATTCTCTCTCGAGCAACGGGTACCGTTTCACACTTGTGGCTAATGAACATACTTGTGGCTAATGATCATATGGCACATTGTGAGCTATGCGTGTATGTGAAACATCATGATGTCTTTGTACAATCATGCATTAAACAGAACTGATTTTTAACACAAAACTGCATGCTTTTTGGACTGAGAAAATTTGATTACCCTGAGGACACCAGCAAGGTGGAAGGAGGCACTGCTTTGGAGTAATCCATGTTACCGCCCCATGCACAAACCCAATGTAGCAGAACAACCAACAAATGTCCTGAGTATCCTGGCTAAAAATAGGCAGCACGTGCTTCTGTACTCAGATTAAATTGCCAAGGACAAATACAGCAAGCTTGAGTAAAATTCCACACGGTCCCTCTCCTGGGAAGCGAGGGGTACTGCAGCTCACCTGGGTGACTCCGGTAAGCTCCGGGTGAGTTGTCCAGGATAACGATACTGGAGAGGTCATTGTGTACCACTGACAGGTCTTTTATATAACTACCCAGGTCTAGGGTACAGTGCTGCAGGAGGGAAGGCCAACAGAGGAAAAATGTGTTAGTATAACACAATCATAGCAAAAAGCAGAAAAACAGATGGTGGTTAAGGACTAACAAGGGCGAATTGGGGACAGAAAAGTAAGGAATGACATTCTCAGGAGGGGTTCTGCAGTCAAAGTACCTAGATAGAACTGTGCCAAGAAAACCAGCTAACGTTAGCAGGAGTTTCAACCTTTCTTAAACAAAGGATCCTTAAATGAAAATAAAAGGAAAAGACTCAATCTGACAGAGAATGTGTGAACTAAGAATTTATGTGGACTTAATGTGTTAAATGGGGGGCCAAGAGAAACAGTATTTCAGCACACTGTGTACATGGATGTGTTGACAAAGAATGCTGGAGTCTCTGGAGTCTTCAGTCTTGAAAATTGCTTCTGCCCAGCTTGCTTGTTGTGTATGGCAGGGGGACAATTGAGTCCTTCTTGAGTGCTGTGCTCCTACTACGAGTACCTGTCTGTAGTATCTCCGTCTCAAAATCCCCCTGTTGTTGTCCAGCTTGTCCGCGACTGCAGACCCATAGATTTCCATACTGGCTGTGAACACGACGAGCTCATACCACTGACTGACCTGAGAACAAAGGTCACGTGACATTGAGGGGACCAGGTCAGGAAGCCTGTCACAGACACTGAGGAACATCACACCCCTATAAACTGTCTAATCATGACATTTTACTTACCACTTCTAGGAAAAAATCCACATGTGGTCTTTTATGTACAAAAAATCTGACTGGATGTTTGTCTATAACCACCTAAGAGAGAGAGAACAAGAGTAAAAAAAGGGTTTCTTTGCCAAAGGGAATGAGTACAATGGCTTTGGAGCTGTGGGTTCGAATCAATGTCCTGTATGTGGGGAGTGTTAATGCTACATAAGATTTACTCTGATTCCAAGTTCAAATGAAAGCAGCCCAAGACAACTCGGTACAATGTGTTTGTGAGAATGCCCTCTACTGTTAGGTTTGTGCCCTGTCCTGTGTCATACTCTGCCTGGTACATGCTCTGGATCACTGCAACAAGGGGTGGGTGATCTTCCCAAAAAAAAAAAAAGAAACATCACAATCTGTATAACATACAATCACAATCCACGATCTGAATTGCAATCTTTGTTCAAAGTTTGAAATGTACCATCAAAAATATCTAAAACAAGCCTAAGGACTTACCTATTAGCACCATTTAAAACAATATTGTATTTAAGACACCGATTTATAAATAAAATAAAGTTTAATTCAGGATTTGATTGCTAAACTTCATTAAACCAAAAGTTGTCAGAAACCTGAATTTGTGTCACATGCTTCTTTTTAAGGTGGTTCGATAGACTTGTTGTATTACCTCCAGAAGTGCCAAGTTCACAAACATTGCTTTATGAAATATCTTACTGTGCTGGCCCAATTTGCATCTAGCACATCTACAAATGTACAGCATTTCAGTATTGCAAGTTGCTGTAAATATAGACAATATGGTTTGCTATAAAGTTGCAACATAAACCAATCAGGCAGTTCCAGAAAATATATACAGACACTCCTCTACTTACGAACTTTTAACTTATCTTTCAGACATATGAATGAAGAGGACTGCAAGTTCAAATTGTGTTCATTGGGTTCCTGCTTCCTGTCTACAACATCAAATTTTTTTCTGCGGGCCAATTCTGGGTAGTACGACTTCTGGCTGCTACTCCCACCGTGCAGCAGCGTAGCATGTGTACTCCTAGTATCCTAGTTCTCTGTACATGCATATACCATTAAAATGACTTACGAACATTTCAAGTTATGAACAGCCGTTCGGAACGTATCTCATTTGTAAGTAGAGGAAAGTCTGTACAGTGCAATGCAATATAAATAGGGCAATGCAAGTGTGCGAGGTACAAATCAGGCAGGTGGTATGGATCGGTTAGTTACACCTTGGATCCTTGCTTCATTCACAAACCAAGAGAATGACTTCATACTAAATGGCTATACTGATTGGCCAAGTTATAACGCGTCTCACAGGGTCTCTCATGGGTGATGTATTTAAAAAACGATTCAATTGGCATGGTGGGTGAGTAAGAAGTTTGAAAATATTAGTAGTAAAACCTAAAAGGTCACAATCTCTATGATTTGCATGAAAAGGTGGTTTGGAAGATGCCCATGATCTATCATGAAATAAAATCATCAGATCACCCACCCCTAACTAACAGAGATTAATGGTTACTAATCACAGAAAGATAGGCTGTCTGTTTGCGATATGCAATTTTGTTCAAATAAGTCTTGTAATGAGCACAAGTGTCCACTTCTGTTCAGGTACATGGATTAAAGACAAAGTATTTTTAAGGTCCGAAAACACAGCCGTAAGCAGCCTCTGATCCCTTTTCAATGCTCATCCATGTTATGTTGGTTAGGTGTGTCCACTGAAGCCTCAAAGCCTGTCTGATAAGTGTTTACCTGACATCAAAGCCTATTTTGCGTGTTTTTATTGGAGTCTGCCCTAGCCCGTACCTTTAGGATGAAGTCCGGCGGCGTACCGGGTCGCACTGTGGGCCTCAAGACCCCATCGTGGTGGGAGTGGATTAGTGTCTCGTCCAGATCCAGAACCAGAATCTTCCTCTTCACCGCATCTTGAACAACCACAGGGCATTACTCATTGGATTAGAGCCCCTCAATCAATCTGGCATACCTTTCTGGTGCAAGGCTTTATACCTAAACCTAACACCTGTGTTATATTGAAGTACAATAAAACCTTGGATTGCGAGTAACTTGGTCCGCGAGTGTTTAGCAAGATGAGCAAAAAATTAATTTTAACTTGATAAATGAGTGAGGTCTTGCAATATGAGTATTATGTATACGCTTTGTCTGCCTAGCGCCATGTAATCACAACTGAGCCGATGGTTCTTCTGTCTGCCTTTCTCTCTCACTGTGGGATGGTGGGTAATGGTTTCCCATGCTCGGTCTCAGACAGCATGCCTTACTGGTATAATAAAAATTTAGTAGAAAAGCACCACCCAAATAAGGGCGTAGTAGTGCGAGGGATTAATCTGTTAAACAATGCAATGTCACGTTTCCGCAAAATCGAAAAGGAGGCAAAAGCAGCTGTCATTGGATAGGTTCCTTGTTAAAGTTGTACAAAAAGAAAAAAAATCCAGCAGGTTAATTTGTTTTATGTATTTTTGCTTTATATTTTGCATTAATTTTTATATTAATATTTTTGGGTTGTGGAACAAATTCAGAGTTTCCATTATTTCTAATGGGAAAATTTGCTTTGATATGCAAGTGCTTTGGATTACAAGCACGTTCCCTTAATGAATTATGCTCGCAAACCAAGGTACCACTGTACTTAAATCATGTAAATTAACAGCTGACTCCATAAATAACATAAAAGAATCCTTCTCCAAAACCCTCTTTTCACACCCTCAAACGGCTCCAAAGTAAGAAGGTTCACTGGGAAAGTACTTGGGTTCTGGAAGCATTTCCAAAATGTGAAGTCTTAATGAGAGGTACTTACTGAGTCTGTTTCTGGAGACAGGTGACAGAGGTAAAGTGTCATAACGCACTGTCTGGTACTGGATTATCTGTAACAGGAATGGGAACATGGTCATTTGTAGTTAACAACAAAAAAATTTAAAAATCAAAATGCCCATTTTCCTAGTTGAACGATCAGTTGTGTTACATGTTAAACTTGGCTTCCCACAATATTACATGATGCAGCAATAAGACAGGGCAGGGGAGACAGTACTTGCCCTGTTTTATTAGCACCAACAGCAACAAATCACAAACTCATTTTTCAGCAGGGTCTTTCATCCTAGATCAGCAGTCATGGTCTAGTCCAGGACAGCCAATGATTCACACATCCAAATGAAATATGCAGGATAGCACAGAGCCCACATACTGATTCATTCAAATTTGTCTAATTATTTTGCAATGAAAAATATAAAATGCATGAATAAATGAAAACTTTAAAGCCAAACTCTAAAGTCACACAGCAGGAAAAAACAATGACTGGAATATTCACCGATCCAAACCAAGATTGAACCAAATAAAGATGAAAAAATAAAATAAAAATCAGCCTACATTTTCACCTCAACGGAAAAGGCGCATAAAAGTACAGCTCTTTCATGGTTATATCAGTTTTAAGTTCTATTTTAATTAAAAGCACCCACGCGTACAGCAAGAAAACATGACATTCAGTTTAAAAAGTTCTCATTGTAGTTTCCCAAATACAATTTCAGAAATAAACACTTAACCCATGTGCAGGATTTATAGTAAATGTCAATATGGCTGGCAAGTATCAAAGGCTCTCACAGATGTTCCCCGACTGCCTGTGTAATGGTGTAACACAGGAAAATAATTCCATTAGCACTAGGTTTGGCACTTCACACGCAGGAACCAAATCAGGGTAATCTGAAGATGATACCCATCCATCCAACAAACTGCTTAATCTGATCAGGGTTATGAGGGGGCTTATGCCTGGTGGTATGAGGTACAAGGCTGCGATGCCAGTCCAGCCTGACACACACAAACACACTCGTACATCACAGCTAATTCAAAGACTAATATAAACCACGTCTTTGGACTGTGGGAGGAAACCTGAATATCCAAAAAGAAATCCAGGCAACACAGGGAGATCATGCCAATTACACACAGACATGAAGTAGAAGTGGGATTTGGTGTGAGGCATCAGTGTTATCCAGGGCCACTGGGTTGCCCCAGTTATACATACAATGCCCACATACACCCCACAACAGACTGCAGAGGAGAGATGTGCAAGGGTGTTGCCCATGAAGGAAGCCACTGCTTAAGCCAATGCACAAAAAAGCTGGTTTTGCATTTGTCAGGGTCCATGTAGACAAAGGTGAAGACTATTGGGACTCTACACTTCAGAATGAGGAGACTTAGGTAAATCTTTTTGGAAAGCATGAAAATCCATGGTTCTTCTGTGTGGGTGTATACGTGCTGCAGTTTTTGGGGAACTGCACTACTTCAATGAAATCATGAATTCACTGATATGGTGTGGGTTGCTGAAAGAGAAGATGGTATCATCTCTCCATGCCCTGGGTGGCCGGACACTCATTCAACATGACGATGACCCAAAACATACATCCAAGGCCACTGCTGCATTTCTGAGGAAGAACAGGATGAAAGTGATTCTGTGACCAAGCATATCAGCTGATCTCAACCCAAAGGGCACCTATGGGGAGTTCTGGAAGGACAGGCTATGCATCATTATCCATCCAGCGTCCAGGTTCTGGAAGAGCTCATTCTCAAAAAATGGAGAAAGTGGTGGTATGTCATCAACTTGTTCATTCCATTTCTAGAAAAGTTGACGCTGTTCTTAAAAATAATGGAGGCCATACAAAATATTAGTACAATTTGTTATAGGGTGTATTCATTTTTGCAACACTTCCTTTAAATACAGTTTATTTTCTCAACCTAATGATGTTGGTGATCAAGTTATGTTGCTAATGAAACAAATGTTTAAGAAAACTAATTTTCATCAAAAACCTGCTAATAGTTCTGGTGTTCACTGGGAAATTGATAAAAATCTTAATTTTCAAAGGGGGTGTATTCATTTATGCTGGGCACTGTAGTGTGCAATGCAGTTGTCTGTTAAATCAGAATTCTAGCTTTCAGAATTGCATAACTAACTGGACCAGGAAGAGAAAGACAGCTGTGGCATTGTGTTTGATAATAAAGTCAAATTTGATGCCAGAGGCCTTTACTTCTCCATCTTGATCACGGCAGTGAAAACACCATTTATGGTGCCACAGCAGAAAATGGCAAGTTTTCCTTTTGAACATCTGCTAGGTCTCCTCTTCAAAACTGAGATTCACAGGTTTTAAAATACATGCAACTTTAAAGCCAATATGAAAACTAATTTTAGGCCACAGTTTTGCAATCCTGAGGTACTGCTGGTTTTGGCTACACCTTTGATGAAAATCATCCATTTTTATCCTGAGCCAAAAATAGCCTTAGGCCACAGATTTGCTTATACAATTAAAAGTTACCGAAAGGTAAAGGATGGAGTTAACTGTGAATTTGCTTTTACTTACGTGAATATTACTTACTCTATTTGTGCAGCAGTTTGGTCAAATTCCAAAAAATACATGCCTCAACTGCTAAACAGTATGTGCCCAAAACTGCTGTAATAATGAAATCTTTAAATCACTGTCATTTAATGACTTTTTAATGTAGGCAATTCTTTTTTATCTTCGCTGTTCTTAAATTAAAGCACAAGGAAGTATTTACGTGTCACATATTGGACTCCGTGCGACTGGGTTAGTTAAGGGGAACTTACGGTGGTCTGCACAAAAAAATCCAAATCCAAAATCTCATATTGGTATTAGAAACAAATGTTGGTTTTCATTGTGTAGCCCAACGCAAACGGATACAAATGTATTCATTTGCCAATATTATGTATTAAAGCAGTGAACAGAAAAAAGAAACTTCACAGGCAGCATTTTAATAGTCAAGCGTCAAAAAACTGGCCTCTGCCAAACAATGTTGATAATTAACTCAAATTTCAAGCATAATGAATACTGCAGCATTCTTTAGAGGATTATAGCCATTTTAATTTGGAGCTTGTGTTGATGGAATACCTAACAGTGTGTTACCTGCATTTCCATTTATGTAGTCTGCATGAACCTTGAAAACCACAATAGAAAATAAATGCAAAACAAAAGTTGTTTCACATGTATTGTGCATCACCTAATTTTTGGCCCATATCTCCAAGCCTTCCAGATAGGAATAGCCCAGGAATCCGAGAGAGAATCCCACACTCCTATGGGATATTTATATCCATTGCCAGCTGTCCAAGCATGTCATGGGAAGTGGAGAGAGAGCATGGTTGCGTATGTATGAGCAGGTGG
>JAABNY020000002.1:25386777-25405796 GCA_015164015.2 Brevimyrus niger | reverse complement strand
TTACATGCACAAATACATAAAATGGCACACAAACATATACACACAATTTGTAGTGGAGATTTAATGGGTACAAGATTGGGAGATTTAGATTTAATGGGTACAAGATTAATGTGACAAGAGGAATGCAACTATGGCAGTGGGGACAAAACCTTGCCAAAGCAGGTGCGTTTCCATTTCAGAGTCCCGTATCTGCGACTTGATGGCAGCGGAGTAAACTGTGTGTAAGAGGGTTATAGAGCCATTGGTTATGGTTCCTGCGAGGCGAATGCCAGCTTATTCTTGTGATTATTATTATTGTTGTTGCTGCCATAATTATGATTATCATGATCATCAACAATAATAATAACAACAAGAAAAGCTACAATAATGATGGATAATAACACACTGGCACGTCATCCTGGGCACATTGTTGTTGCCTGGGATAGGCTCCAGCCCCCTTGAAGCCCTGAGCAGAATGATAATGGTGACTGATGAATGCAGCAAATGCTGTGCAGTTGAATGCTCTGTCCTTCCACAGCATGGCTGGCCTGGGCAGGCTGCGGGTGGCGGTGGTGGGGGCGGGGGCCGCTGGGCTCTGTGCAGCGCGACACCTGCTGGCTCGGCAAGACACCTTTGCCCCACCTGTGGTGTACGAGCTCAGCAAGCACGTGGGAGGCACCTGGGTCTACGAGGAGCGAGTCGGGACCTACGAAAATGGGCTTCCGATCCTCAGCAGCATGTACCGCGACCTCAGGTGAACCCCATACACATGCATGGCCCAGGAGGGGGAGGGATGTTAGTCTTCATTGATTGGTTCCTCTGTAATCACCCCTGACACTATTGGCTGTTTTTATACATGAATACTGATATCTCTCATGTGCTTGAGCCATTACCCATGTAATTTTTTATTCCGAACAGGTGCATAGATGACCAGTTACTGTTTATATATTATAGGCTTTACAGGTATTTCATTAAATTGTAAGGAAATGAGTTCTGAACTTTTACATTGATTACAGGAATATGCTGAAAGATTACTGAACCATGTGACACATTTTGAGGTTCACTTTATGTTCTTTTGGGTTCATAGCATATTGTAATAATATTATTGAAATAATTATATGCCCTTGGTAATGTAACATCATAAACACAATATAGGCCCAAATTTGCATTTGCTTGGATGTGTTAGCTTTACTAAACCTGTTAACTAGCATCCTGTGAATAAGTCCAGCAATGTCAACTGATCCTGTTAATTGTGGGTATGTTGCCATGAATCCTGTAGCTTGATTTGAGTATTGTACTAATGACCCCGAGGTCATGGGTTCATATCTTCGGTGGCACCCATAAAGAATGTAGCTTTTTCTCGTAAGTAGTTTTTTATGAAATTGTCAGATAAAAGTGTAAGAGGAATCTGTTACGCTCACATTTATTGGCTAAGGTTGTGTATGTTGTGCCCCTTAATTGACAGAAATTTTTTTGATGTTACTGCTTTTACAGAACAAATATCCCCAAAGAAGTGATGTCATTTCCAGATTTCCCCTTTGAGAAGCAACTTCCATCATTCGTTCATCACACAGAAGTGCGGAAGTACCTAGAGCAGTATTGCGACCAATTCCGCGTGAGAGAACACATCAAGGTAGAGGCAGCAGTGGCCCGTCGGGTACCTGCTGGTGGCTGGGCGGGCCTGTATTATGTCCAGCAATATGGAGGTTTACTGATGTTCTCAGACGGTAGTAAGCTATGAGCACGGGCACTTAATGTGTTACGATACTGCGTCATTAATACAAATTTCATGCTGTGTCATTAGTGCACAGTTTATTACTGTATCTGAAAAGTGTATAACATGGATATTTTGTTAGGATGTTTTCAATGTGTGCTGTGTATTTTAATGCCCTGAGGCTGCTCTCTCTCTTTGCTGTGAAGTTTGGCACCATGGTGGATTTGGTGAAGCCCGTTCAGGTGGAGAATGGTTGGCACGGACTTGCCTGGGACATCACCACTAGTGACGGCCTGGATCCGAGCACGAGTGTCACTGAGCGTTTTGATGCTGTCATGGTATGCAATGGGTTAGTACAAGCCGCCTTTCATAGGGAAGACGGACCCATTAGGTTTCATTTATCAGTTTTTCTTCTTTCGCAAGAATACACTCCCTCTTAAACTAACGGATATAATGGCTAATTTGTAGCAAAAATTTGTGCAGTCAGTGTTTTAAACAGGCAGTAAATGGGGCTACTGCTATCTTGGTCTAGCCCTTATCATCTGCATAGAAGGACATAGCATACACATGCGTGAACTGTCACATTGTTGCCATAGTGTGCACTTTATGGGATCTATGTAAGATCTTTTAAAATCTGACATGACTTGCTGGTTGAAGTGCTAATTTCTTGGCAGTTCAACGGTGACCTGGTTCCATTCCCAGTATTATTTAAAAGCTGCATGGGCTCAATTCTGTGTAGTTTGCATAACACTTGGACTTTAAATATCAAGTGTATTAATCTGAAAGTAACCTGGTTCAGGTTGCTTCATTTAAACAAATTCACATAATCACATAAGTTCACAATACCTTTGTTACCTTATGTTACCACAACTCCTTTTAGTTAGTGAGGGATATATTATATGAATTTAAGAAATGTTCAGTGAAGCCTGTCATTGTATAACAATATTACATTTATTGTGATGCAGTTATTTTGTTTGTGACAAAGAAGTTAGTACTGCAGGGTTTCAACACAGGATGGAACTTGATGGTCGTGTTGTTTTTGCTTTTTTCGTAACTACATGGCGGACATACAGTTAGGATGGTTCCTGTCACTTAGTTCTTAACAATTCCTGTGTTTTGCTTGACAGGCATTTTTTTGAGCCTTACATCCCTGAGATTCCGGGCTTGGGAAAGTTTTCAGGTGTGTTTGAATCACTTGTGTTTGTTCCGCATACTTTCTGCATGCTGTGTGTTTCTGTGGACCTTACAGGATAATTACATTTGATATACAAGCAGCATAAATGCTGAAGTGTAGAGGACTTAGGACTGTAGCTATTTGTTAGGCTTCTGTATGAAGTACCCATATTAGTTAACTCACGTGGGGGGGGGGGGACTTGGTGTACCCACGAGCCTCCCCCTTTTCCTTTTGCCTGAACGAATGAAAGTGCCCCCTCCAGCTTAATCTTCCAATAGCCCTTTTTTTAGATAATCAATGATCATACAAAATCCTCCCTTATTGTTAAAACTTACTGTGGGGGATCAGTTACATCCACACCCCAGTTAGAGTACCTCCCCCTTGAGAAGTCTGCTCATATTCCTGTTAATAGGTACAGAAGGGTCAATGTATTTATTTTACATTGTTCAACTTTTGTAGTACTTAAGATTATTGAATTTCAACTTGCATTAAAAAAAAATTGTCACGTTGATGTGTCAGGTCTCTCAAACATCAGATCTGCATTTTCACCTAATGAGTATGCTTGGTACAGGGTGGTAACTTAGATAAGGAAGTACATATGTGCTTTTGTTTTAAATCACTTGGAGGTGAATATATGCCAATTCACAGGAATGCACAATGCGTGGTAAGGACATGCGATTCACCAAGTTAAACCAAGTTAAACATTGGCAAATAATCAAATCATTTAGCAAAATCAATTGGAACAGGGTGTGCTGTGAGCTCACTGCTTCTCAAAGCCTTTGGTGAACTTGGGGATGGATGTACTGTTGGGGTTATACCAGGTCCTCTGTGATGGAGCAGTGACCTCCAGCTGATGTCAGTCCGCAGCAATCGCCCATGCAGAACCGGGAGCACCAGAGGCCGTCGTCACCTAAGCATATAGCCCATTGATTTCCTGGAGACCTTGGATTTGTTTAAGCTGGAATGTAGTTCAAAGGGACACCTTTTCAAATAGGACCAGCCATGCACACAGATTGACCCCTCAGTCCTATTCCCAGCAAATTGGCCACAAAATCCAAAAATCTATGAGTTAATCATCACCCACTGTTATATTTTCGCAGCTTTTTAAAGCATGTTTCTGCATTGTGCACAGTGTGATCAATTTCTATCTGTACGATGTCAGTCATTTTGACTCTTCTTGTACCATGTGGGCAGCTTTGGTCTCCATCTTCATTGATTGGCTCCTCCCTGCACGCTACTAACGTGATTGGCTGCTTTTACACAGGGAAACTGATGCACAGCCATGACTACCGCAGTGCCGAGCCCTTCTCTGGAAAATCTGTGGTGGTGCTGGGAGCTGGGCTTTCTGGACTTGACCTTGCCTTGGAGCTGTCCAGCGTGGGCACACAGGTCTTCCTCCTGCTGCACTCGGAATTCTGATAGCTATTTGACAGCCCTTTCCATGTGTCACCTCACTGGTGCACCCCTACCCCGTGTTTTAGGTAATCCTCAGCCACGGCAAGCATCCCCTGTTGAGCCCCATGCCCCCGGGGGTGCAGCAGGCGCCGCCTGTGAGACGTGTCCTAGATGACGGGGCACTGGAGTTCGAGGATGGCCAGGTGACCCGGCCAGAGGTCTTTCTGCTCTGCACTGGCTACAATTTCACCTTCCCATTCCTGCACAAGCAGCTGGGCTTGCATGTCCAAGACCATTTTGTTTCACCCCTCTACAAGTTCCTGATTCCCCCTGCCTTCCCCTCACTCTTCGTCATGGGCATTTGCAGAGCTATCTGCCCATTTCCCCACTTCCACTGCCAGGTGAGTGATTCTGCAAAATCTGGGACCACCTCAACGAAGTATTACTCGGTTTTTGCTGAGCTGATTTCGGTAATTGCGCATGTAGGTGTGGTTGTGTGGTCATGTCGCGTATGTAGTGTGTGGCTCAGTGGTTCAGAACACTGTGCCTGGGATTGAAAGATTGCTGGGTAACAGAGTTGGCAATTTCAGGTCCAGAAAGTAGGAATCCACACCAGGATTTTGTTTCAACCAACCAACGGCGTACTCTGTAACTATGACTTTTTATGCTCAACTGGTTGGTTGAAACTAAATTACGGTCTGGATTTGTACTTTCTGGACCTGAAATTTCCACCTCTGCTAGCTAAAAACTGAGGGCTGGCAGAGTGATTTCACTCTTAGGCCCCTGAGTAAGGCCCTTATCCCCCAATCACTCCATGTCCCTTTGGATAAAAGTATCGCCTGTATAGTGTCCATGTGATTGGCACATTTCAGTCTTTGACCTGAACTTAGTTATTCTTTGCTGACTCTGTTGAATGTTCTGCACGTAATTAGTTAAGTCTTATCATTTGTGGTCGAGGTACAAGGTTCAGTCCTGGCAGTCGTAACACGTGCTGTAATTCCCCCGTTGTTCTCTCCCTCTGTCTCTCCTCCCATTCTTGATCCTTTCTTCCTTCACTGATGGTTCCTGCCTCTTGGCCAGACTCAGTTTGTGCTGTCTGTGCTGGACGGGACATTTGTCCTGCCCTCACGGTTGGAGATGGAGCGGGAAATGGAGGTGGACGTCGCGGCCCGGCGGAAACGCGGCATTGCCACACGCCACATCCTTAAGCTGGACTCGGAGCAGTGGGCGTACAACGATGAACTGGCTCGGCTCGGAGGCTTTCAGCCATTGCCTCCCTACTGGAGTGACCTATATGAGGCTAACAAAGTGTACCGTGCCCAGGACATGCTCAGCTACAAGACGTACCGTTACAGTGTACTGACTGACAGGGAGTGGGCAGTGTACACACAGGAGGGCCAGCCAATCGAAAAGCCCCTACCAGCCCAGAAGGCTCAAGTTTAGAAGTAACCAATCCTGTAATCTCTGTCTTAGGGTTTCCCAACCTGGACATTTCCATTGTAAAATAACTTGATCATCAAACCCATTTTTAGCCTTGGCCAAACCAGACCATAGAGTCTTCTAATTTTTCAGATAACTGTTTTGACCACCCTTGACCCAGCTGTTTAGGTGCTTTTCCACAGATAAACTCACTTCTGCAGAAGGAAGCTCTTTAACATAAAAACATAGAAAAAGACTTTGGTAGAAACTATATGCAATTAAACCATTATCCCTTTGTGACTATATGGACGTTTTGACTGTGAAATAATAGGAGTCTTTAAAATACATCTTACTATGGCATTCAGTATCAAAAAGCTACAATAAAACATGTATAATCATGTTTTAAATATTAAATATTAAACATACTTTTTTTAATTAAATAAGCGAATGGGGGGAAGAGACAAATATTGCACTACTGACTTTACACAATAATAAAAAACACAGGGCTAGACAGTATTGTTTTTTATTACTACATATCTGAGACATTAAATACTTGCATAATGTTTAGTGGCAGCCTGAAGGGTCAGCAGTGTTTCCTGATTAATACCCATTACAAGTTCTGGTGCTTTCATGTTGGCCCTGTGGTTTACAGAATTGCTGCTGTTTGTATGATTGTGGCTTGTTTTAAGGTCTTGGCAGAGTGTAAGACTCCTGAACACCTTTCTGTTCTGATCAGTTTTTTTATGTTCTCTGCTGTTATGTAGTTACCTCAGTGTGTTGCACAGCTATGTAACACAAACCTTTTAAACATTTAGTTTAATTAAGTGGAATTTTAAAAGTTGTTTTTAAATCTCAATAGTTCCCTTTAGTCATGGTTACACCTTGCAGCTTTTGACAATTGATGGGTAAAGTAAAATAGGTTTAGAATATTGTTAACTGAAGTCAAAGAAATAAATATTTTACCAATGTCAGATGCTGTGACGTTATTTACTTCTTTTAAGTAAACATTAAATATATCAGTTGTCAAAGGTCAGCAATTCTCAACTTGTGGTTTTTGCCAGCCTTTGAAGTTTTTGTAAATGAATTAATTGCTGGTAAGTTTTATTTGTATTTTTGACACAATGGTTTACCTTTGCAGCACCACCAGATGGCAGAGTTAACAGCTCAACTGTTGAGAAATTCCCCACCGTATTATTGAATACACTCTCTGGAGTCAAAGATCCTGTGTCTGTTTTATTTATGTCAATTTGAACATTTTGGTGTTTAGTAAACAGATTAAAAATTTTGTTGTAACTGACGGCTATTCGTACAAAGTGAATTTTGGGAAAATTCAGAAAATTGCACTTCTTGAAAGAACGTGTTAAAACTCTAAAATAGCTAAATTTAACCACAATCTCTTGGGAAACAAAGCCGCTCGAAGCATACAAAACCCTCCAAAAGGCACTGAACATTCCTATAAACTATATTCCTACCAGATAAGAAAAGCGCCTCTTAAGGAAGCTACAGTGAAGCCAGCTGCTAGCTTTTGAATGCGCTACGGTCTCTGTGCGGGAAGGTGATGCTCCTGGATCAACAGCCACCAGAGCCTTACACAAAAAAGTCCTTCATGTGACAGTGAGGAAGAAGCACATGCTGAAAAAATCCAATATTCTAGATGACAGAGTCTGTAAATACTGCAGAAAGGGGCAAAAGTATAACTTTTTGCCCTAAATGTTCAGAAGTATGTTTGATTGCAGCTTGAACTATGTTGCAATATGCAACGGGCAATTGTGAAATGATAGGAGAGACTGATCCATCATCTGTAATACTTTAACATTCATTACTTTAACATTTGTTTTCTTGTTGTGGTTGCAGAGGAATGCATGAGTCAGACATCTAGATTCTGGAACTCCAGGACTGTGACAATCTCAATTGTGGAAGAAGTCCTAAACCTGCATACTTTGTCCAATAAACTGTTTTATTCAGTCATATATTAATATTGGCATGGCCTAGCTGTATACAGTACAAGAATTTGGTACTAAACTCTGAGTTTAGAGTAATTGGTACCCTGCTGAATATTTCTATAAACGTTTAAATAGAATGTGATATATAAATGATAAGTATATATAACTGTAACAATATAACAATGGCTCTTTCAGCATACATCCAGATGCACACTAAAGAGCTGGGGTGTTCATATATAATCACCCATGTTCTGTAACGGCGTTTCCCACGGAAGCATCCTGGACGGCATGCTGGACTATCGCATACACAAAGCTGGATTGAGGTGTCTAACGCTGGAGTTGCCATTCCACTGTTAATAAGCACAAAGTAATTTTAAATGCATCCAACCATTTTCTGTAGCTGCTTGTCCTATTCAGAGTTGCTTGGGGTCCAGAGCCTACGGGTGCAA
This sequence comes from Brevimyrus niger, assembly GCA_015164015.2. Taxonomy (NCBI): domain Eukaryota; kingdom Metazoa; phylum Chordata; class Actinopteri; order Osteoglossiformes; family Mormyridae; genus Brevimyrus; species Brevimyrus niger. The sequence goes on along the minus strand of JAABNY020000002.1, from coordinate 25,397,723 downwards.
GGCAGCGAACAACCCAGGATGGGTCGCAGGGCACACTCACACACCATTCACTCAGGCAGCTAGGGGTAATTTGGTAATTCCAGTTAACCTCAGCATGTTTTTGGACTGTGGGGCGGGGAGGGATTTGAGTACCGTACCTGGAGGAAACCCCATGACAACACAGGGAGAACATGCAAGCTCCACACACATGGAGCCACGGTGGGAACTCAAACCCTAGTCCCAGAGGTGAGAAGCAACAGTGCTAAACACTGCACCATCACGCTGCCCCATTTTAAATGTAACTTTTACTTAATTAAGACTGACATTCCTGTGAGAGCAAGGTGCCTCTTACAGTGGCCCTTCAGGTCCGACCCCATGTCTAGTCCTCATTCTCAGAAAATGTAAGAGCAGCAGATGTTTTTTCAATGGGCTTTCGCTGCAGTCTTCTCTGCTCCATCTGGTATGGGGGCTGCCTGTTTGATGGGTGGAACAAAAAGGTAAACTTTGCTTGGGAAAAAGAGTAACCACCTCCCCCTGAGGAATGACAGTGCAATCCATCTTATGTTCACACGGAAAGCATGCTGGTCGTTTCCTTCTGGAGAAGCCACCCACTCATAGTAACTGCTCCAAACAAATAAAAAGCCTCCCACAGGTCGACCCACACGCCAGTTCAGCAACCGTGACCTTCAAGAGACTCACAGTTGAATATGAAACATTTTAGTTGCCAAAATAATAATGTAATAAAAGGCTTGTTTATTTTTGATCACATTTTCATAGTGACTGATTATACCAAAAGTCAAAGTTATACCAAACAAAATTCAGTTCATTAGAATTCCTCTGTAAAGAATGTTACCAGTAAGAATATTGTGAAAAATTATGTATTTTTATTTCCTTTGCATTTGTATATACACCTTCATATTTAGTAAGAATACATTTTCACTTTTCTTTCTACAACTATAACCTGCCTGAGCATGACATCATTTCCTGTGTGGCTCGCTTTTGCTATGGCTTTACTGCGGATATGTCATGCTCAAAGCATTCTGGGATGGCGCCAGTTTGTTAAAGTGCTAAATATAGTGATTCACAGTATGGTGCTTTAACCCGTAGCCCATTTTCATTCTTCAGACAAATTTAGCCATGGGAGAGACATTAATGGAAGACTTGAGTCACAGTTTGCAGTCACAGACCCCAGACCCCCCGTCACATCCAGCAAATTCTCACCTAGTCTTTTATGGCCCCTGGAGAACACATTCACATGTTTTTCAACCAACAGTTGTTTTCTAGGTTTTAATTTAAGGCAAATGTTACGTTCTAATAGTGGCCGACAGCAGAAACCAAACTGACACTGACTCTTACTGAAATAATATTGAGAAAATGAGTGACTAACTTCCTAAGAGACACTTTTTTCAGCCGCACTGTCTCTTGTGTTAATGTCCCATCATTGTGGGATGACACAAGACCTACGTAGCATTTGTGTCACCCTCTGAACTGTGAATCTCCCTGTGTTGTCATACGGAGCTGGAGACCACACTCTGTATTAAATTTTGGTATTTATTCTGTACCGGACAGTTTGCCTTTGCTGGTACAAAATGTTTTCTTAATGTGCTGTTGTTGGTGTTGGTGTTGGTGTTAGGGGGCCTGTGGCCCAGTGGGCTCAGCCTTTGTGCCTCTAATGGGAAGGTCGACAGCTAAAGCCCAGCCTCAGCATGTCTGTGGGCCCTTGAGCAAGGCCCTTAACCCCCAGCTACCTATGTGCTACGCCTAACACAGCATGTGGGGGCGTAATGGCCATTTCATATGTACAGCTTTAACCTAACTATCAGCCTATGTGCATTTTCAGTGGCCACCCTCTCTGTCCAACCCCAGTTGTGAATGACATGGACGTCCTTGACTGGGATAACCTTGTCGTACTGGTCTTCTCAGCACACCTCGATTAAAGAAAGCAGACTCATTTCAAACTGAAAAAAAAAAAAAAAAACTGCAGCTTAAATCTTCTGAGGAGTCACCCGGCAGAATGATCTCCAGCACACGTTGTCTCATCCCAGTGTAATGCTGCTCACCCCTGCAGTGGATGTCAGTGCACAAAAATGACTGTTCGAGGCATAAAAACCGCAGACACGTGTAGTACAAATCTGCAGATGACGTCATGCATGAAGACTCTGGCATATGTATGGCTGTGAACTGGAAGACACATTAAATCCCATTTAAAAGAAAATCCACAATTTATATTATACGCCTACCAAACCACACCCTGAGAACCACAGGAGTGACTCTGCTCATATCGACGGCTGCTCTGTAAATTTATTTAGATTGTAAAGTCATCCCAGACATCAAGTTTTGCTGAATAACATTGCAGACAAAATAAACCTGCGTGTAAATAGTTTTTAATTGTCGATGAAGTCTAATAATGATGAAAGTACAGCCAAGCAAGAATTCCATCTGTTAATGTACTTGTTAATAGGTTACAGGTTCAAATACTAGGAAACTGTTCTCGTGAACAAAACAATTAAATAATACAAAATTTGTATTTAGTATAAGAATCCAGGAGCTCTTAAGAAAATACACTCGGAAGAAGAACTGCAATTATAAATAAGTGATCATAATCTAAAGGTTCCTGGCTTGGGTTCTAACACCATCTATCAAGGTGCTTAACCTGAAATTCTCCAGCATACAAGTCATGGTTCCCCAGTCCTGGTTCTAGACAGCCAGTCTACAGCACAGTTTGCAGGTTTCCCTGCTCAGACACACCTTACTCAGCTCACCAGCTACAGTAACTGCCAGGTTTAGTAGATGTGTTTGAGCTGGGAAACCTGCACACTACGTTGCAGACTGGTCCTCCAGGACCGGAACTGGAGAGCCCTGATATAAATCCACCTTATAAGGATATATGTTGTACACTTCTTCAGATGAAACATCCAACTAAGCAATTAATTATAAATGAACAGCTGAGTAACTATGATTAGCCAGCTGAGTTGAGTCTGCGACATAGCAGTCATGAGTAAAAGTGTACAAGCCAGTGTCAGCTTGGATTATATGAGCAGAAGAATGAGCAATGATTCTGTTTCAATAAGGAGGACGAGAGCGTGGTGATAAACATGATTGAGTATGAACATATGAGAGGGCAGAGAGAAGGAAGAATGGAAGTGGCTAACAAAGACCTGTGAGGGACTTGGAAGATACAGGTTCTTTTGGAATGAGGAACTTGTATGTGAGTTGAAACATAGCCTGCAGCAGAGTGAAATTCGTGATGGAGTTCTAGTTATACTTCAGTCACCCTGTGCCAGACCATGACAGTGAATCATGGGTTTGATCCACCCATCTCACCCCAGACACCATGGAGGCAACTCTCAGCAAGTCCAGGACATGCATGGTTCCTGGAACGATGAATGGACCAGGTGAATTCACAGCAAGGCGAGTGGAGAAACTTTCCTAATATTTTCCTGGTATTTCCTGGCTCTGTTGCTGGCTGAGGGCCACCGGCATAGAAGTGTTCTCATAACTTTGCACAAATGAAAGCTTCGTGATTGCTGAACGCTTCGTGTAGGATGTCACTGGCTGGGAATGAGAAGAGAGGTCATTTTCCAAGCCAGCCGTTATGGATGGACCGCATACCGCCCACAGTCCACAGCTACAGAGACAAACCCCCCAGTACTGACTCAGCCGTGAGTGTTGACTCACACAGACTTGCTGTTGAGAAGAGGGCGAAGGGAAAGGAGCCAAAGGAGCAGCCACAGTCAAGTACTGGAAGAAGAAAAGGTGTGTGAAAACAAATATTGAAAGGTATAATGAAGTCACAGTATCAGAAGTCCACATTAGCCCAGAAACCTCTAGTCAGCTTCTGAAAGGTCTTTTTCCACATAGAGTTTATTGTTCCCTCTTGTGTCAGTTTGAGCTTACCTTACTTTAACACAGACAGCAGCAGACCAAGATCCATATCTCTCTGGGTATGCAGTATACACGCAGGTGGGTATGTGTGTTCTGCCTAACAGCGGTTCCATTCAAATCTGAATGATTATGCTGTTGCTTAACATAAAATCAACACTGTTGCGTTTACTTTTATGCCCCTGGGGGCTGTTTACTGAAAATTGAGTGAAAAATAGCATCCAAATATGGACACGAATGGAAGTATATTTTAACGATATAATTTTTTATGATTCATTATGTTTCCATTTCATTCCATTTAAACATCTTCAGCTGATTCATGTAATTAATATTCATTGGTACTATTGCGTCCCTAGAGTGAACTACTTTAGAACAATAATTCATGTTCCAGATTTAAATGTAATGATAACCAGAGATTAATATGTGAATACACCCTTAATCTGAGTCATTGTATATTTATTATGCATATATTGATTTAACAGTAAGATGTTGCACAAAGTATTAAAATTTTGTATGAGAATATGGTGTTCATGTTTTTATACTGATATAATGTTTTGGCATTACCAGTACTGCCTTGTACCCTGTGCTTCTCGGAAAAGGCTTGAGAGACCGCGATAAGTGCTTAGAAGTTGTAAGGATAGAAAAATGGAAGGATGGAAAACAATTGCACACTCTTGATATGGTATGTGCGTCATTTTCTGGTATGCGTATGACAATTGCCGGTCATATGGACAGATCATCACGCACTGTAGAATTCTTGACATATCGAGCACTCTCTCCTCTTACTCAGGGGCCTGTAACCGCAATGAAATCCACTCGAGGAGAACACAGGAAATGTGCGTCCCCCATCCCCCACTCAAGACTCAATCAGCAGTCACTTCCTATTTTTAAACTACAGCTACCACTTGCATTTTTTAATCATAAAAACACAATTGAGTAAATTCTTTAAAATGTTTGAAATCATTTGCATGAATTATTTAGAATGTATTGCTGTGACAAGTTCAACATCAACAACAACAACAGCAACAACTAAAACAACAGTAATAATAATTCATTGGAATCCCTTGCAGGGCGTACCCTAACCTTTTGCCCAGGCTGCAGACTCTGGTTCTCATTATTCCATCTCATTACTGCCCCCTTCCCACTTTCTCAGCCTTACAATCCAACTGTTGCAAACTTCCTCCCACGTATTTAGTCTACTGAGCAAAATAAGCTGATGCACCATAATTTTCCATGTTCCTGGCGACAGAGTAAACGTAAACAACAAGTTCTGGCAAACAGCCAGGATGTGTGATGGGTCCCGAAAATCACCTTTTAGTACCTTCTCCTAATCTGGCCTAAATGATATTAAGTTTAATTGTAATGATTTAGCGGATACATCCATTACTAAGCTGAGATTAGAAGCTAATAGGTTTTCCACAGTGATGGAGTCATATTCAGCTGCCACTTGCACCCTAGAGGGCAAGATGCATCAGGAATGTTGCAGGATGTGCAGGTGTGTCAACGCCTGTGGGGTTTGCAGCCCGGTGCCGCGGCACGTCAGGCCTGCCTCGCTCATCTCAGCTGCACAGCAGAGTCTGTGATCTCCTTGCTCTCCAGACTCGGACTCCTGACTCACTTTCAGACCTTCTTTTTATCAAGGCATCTTCACCATCTGCCAAAATAAAATAATATTTTCAAATATGAAAGTAAACATTTGTAAGGCTAGACATTATAAGATCTGTCTCTGAACCATGCCAAACCACTAGTCTGATATGGTTTTATTGCTTTATTAGTAACATTTGTTGTTTAACCACTTCATTGTTACACCTATGTTCAGGATTGGCACACATCATTCCTGCACCCAAAACAATATTATGTCAATAAGGCCCTGCATGAGGATCAATGTCTCTACTGCCCCTTCCCTAGTTGCCCCCCCAGATGCTCATGAACACCTCAAAGTCATTGTTTCTGTATTTCATTTAAATTGGAATTGCCATTTTTGTATATATGTTAATTTCATAGTATATTTCTGCATGTATATCTTTCAAAAAATAATGTGCATTTCCCAAGTCTTAAAAAGGAAGAAAAACAGTTTTCTCATGAAGGCAGGGAAATTTGTTATAAAGTACAGAATATTTTATGGATATTGGTTTGTATTTTTTCCAAGAGATTCCTAGCATAGTGAGAAAGTGGCTCATGATGGCAAGGAATTCATCACCCTGCACACACACATAATACAGAGAGTCTTACTTACCTTTTTGGCAAAGCAAGGTTCCCTCTGGAATATCTAAAATGACTGGGCAGCAATTAATTCATATTCATGCCATAAACAAGTATTACTACACATTCAATCATTTTAAAAAGTACAAAATTGCGAAGGGGGCAAAAAATCTTACTAGTCTTGCATTACTATGTGTTTCCCTGAATAGGAGTAAAAATGAAACAGAAACATCTGTGTTTAATAAGACAGTACAGATCCTACTCATGAGTGTACTGTACGGGCAGAACATTACTGCCTGAAAGGATTACTATGTTCACAAACTATAAAAAACTGCAGTGGTATCTAAGCTAATAAAATTAAATAAAAGTTGTTTCCTTTTTTGCCATTGCTTCCTCGTGTGTTCTGTACGCAGTATTTTTGTTTATGGTTGTCTAGGAGATGAACACACTCTGAGGAGTGTCCCGTCCAAGCTTGTTGGCTCAGCTAAGCCTGTCAGAGCCTGCTTTCTGTGTCTTACCTTCACAATCGAAAGTGCAACATTTGTATTATAAATGTCTTACTTTGCACAATATAGAGGCTTAACATTGTTCTCCATAATATCACAAACAGCTAATGAAATTCTACAATATGTATTTTTGCATCTTATGAATAAGGGCTGAGATGTTGCCCCTGTTTCCACAGCATCTCGGTCTCCAGGCATAGACTTCTCAGTGGTACTCAGACCCCCATAACCAAATAAGGGGATGAGGGGTTTCCTCTCCCTCCCTCCTTCCCTCCCTCCTGCACATTCTCACCGCCTTCTAGAACACGAGAGAATTTTGCATGAATACTGAGACACGGAATGTTTGAAGTATCACAATGCAAATAACATATGTTAAGCAGCTTGCATTCCCTGAATCCAGAGGCCTCTGTTTTTATTTGGTGTTACGGCACCGTTAGAAACAATGTTTTTAACACCAAGCAATTTAACTGGCATGGTAAAGAAGTTAACTCTTTCCTAATAAAAAAAAATCTGTTGCAGAAGACCAATGACTCAGACTCTCCGTGTAAGCTACCCTGTAGAGTGACTTAGTGAGATAAGGGGGTATAGACAGAAAGGAAGAGAGCTGTGTGTGCTTTGGTGTCAGTGAGACAGCCGTCGGGATGACATCATGTATAGTAATTACTTCCGCCTGTGTCTGCAGGGGCGGGGCTTGGACTGAAGTCTGTTCTTTATAAAGCTGACAAACATTCATTCAGACTCAGCAAGCTCTCTCTCACCCAGAGGACAGACTCAGCAATAAGAACACAGACTTAAACATCCTGTTCACGTCCAAGGTAACACCGCATTTAACATGCTCTTACTTGTGATTGGAATTTATGGCTTACGTACTGTTTTGTAGAATTACAAAACTGTTTGTTCTGTATTTAAAACACTTTGCTGTTATTAAGAAAAACCAAGTTGTATATTTTTTAAGATAGGTAATTAATGTGGACAGAAATTGTTATTTATCAGTGATCAGATAACAAGCATAATCATGTGGTAGGGTGTGATTCTGTCAAAACTATATATTAAAAGATTTTATTACAGGATTTTCCTCGTATTTTAATAAATGTGACATTTAATTAGATTAACTTTATTGAGAGGCTCTTGTGCATACAGTATGTGAATAATTTGTAACTTTCCCTTTATGTGGCTATGGCACCTATGAGTACCTGTGGAATCTAACTGTGCTCCTCCTATCTGCTATGGCTACTCGCCTGTCCCCCTTCCCAGGATGCAGACCATGTATATGTGGCTCGTTTTTTACCTGCTGGCAGCAGGCCTATGTAACGTCCTGGAGGAGAGGCAGCTGGACTTCGGGTTGCGGGTCTTCTCCGAGGTGTCTTCACAGGACAAAAACGTGGCGTTCTCCCCGTACGGTGTCACCGCTGTGATGAGCATGGTGCAGCTAGGAGCCAGCGGTGCCACCTTAAATGTCTTAAAATCCAGCATGGGATTCTCCCTAAAAGGTGAGCTCCTGCCTTTGACGGCTTGAGCGATGTCCAGGCAGCTCTCAGGCAGTTGCGCTAATGTTAGTCTGTCTCACTGTACTGCTTAAAAATCTGGCTCAGAGTTGCGCCAATTATGTAAAAGTGCTGACTGAAAGTTTCGGGGCACTTGTTTAATTGTGTAATGATGTTGCAAATTTACTGGTTTCGTAACAAAAGTCCATCGACAAGCAATGTTTAGTATATCTGCACATATCTTCCACACAGAAATGTTCCTTTTTTAAGTGTCATTTTTTTTGAATGACTCATTCATTTCTGTTCTTGGCATTTAACTAGTAATTGCTTTTGGCTCCCAAAGGGATTCGAAACACAAATGTTTGGTATTTCTTGCTATTGCAGAGTTGTTACTAATTAAAAAGCAGCCAATGATGCTATCAATTAACTTTTAAGTTTGAAATTAATGTTTTACTTACATTTTTTTGTTTGTTTCTAATGTGATATATATTTTTGTGAACAAATGAATGAAGTCATGACTTTTATTATAAAACCAATACATTTGCAATATATTTACTGAATTAATCAAGCGTCACAAGACTTTCTGTGAGTGTTGTACATATTAGCATCAAATTCTATTTGATTAGAATTCTAATTCAGGACTAAGGGAACTGCATAATTATCTCACTGTATAGGTACTGTCTGCTTTTCCAGATCGTGGGATTCCCAGACAGCTGCGTCTGCAGCACAGGGACCTGTCCATGGAGGACGCAGTGCAGCTTGCCAGTGGCGTGATGGTAGAGAGGAAGTTGAGGCTGGAGAAGGGCTTCAGGAAGGGGCTCCTCAAAGCTTTCCAGAGCATCCCCCACCAGCTGGACTTCTCCAACCCAGACAAGGCCATGGAGGTCATCAATGCATGGGTGTCCGACAACACAGACGGTGAGAGAAAGTGTCAGTATATACGCAACAGCACACGCAAGAATGATTGCCATCAGTGTGGTAATACTGATCTTTCTTAATTCCAGGCATGATCCCTCACTTCCTGTCTACTGACACTTTAACTGAGGACACCAAGCTGGTGCTGCTCAACACCATCCACTTCCGAGGCCTGTGGAAGGTGCCCTTTAACCCACGGATGACCCAGGAAAGGCTATTTCACTGTGCCAATGGGAGTTCAGTGCCTGTACTGATGATGCAAATTACACAGCGTTTCAGTTATGGTGAGTTATGACATTAGCCACATGTACTTAAATGCAGAATGATAGTGATATTTATCAGAAAATGAGAAGAATTTCTTGAGAAGATAAAACTAGGGAATGTAAGTAATCTAAAAGCTGTATTTTGTTATATGGATTATATAGTGTAGTACAATTAAGATAAAGTGTATAAGGAAGTACAAGCAAATAGCCTACATGGCTCCTTGGAACAAAATAAAGTGCAATATAAAGTGTTAAGGTGATAATTCAAGTGGTTCCTTCTATACAGGTGACTTCATCACAGAGGACGGCGTGGAGTATGATGTCATTGAGATTCCCTACGAAGGCGATTCACTGAGCATGCTCATAGTGTCTCCCTTTGAGAAGGACGTTCCACTCTCTGCAATTTTCAAAAGTCTCAAAGGACAAAGGATAAAGCAATGGAGGAACGGCATGAGAACGGTCCGCCGGCAACTTTCACTGCCAAGGTGAGATTTCCGTTGCTCAAATAAGAAAAAGTTGTTTTAGCACATTTGATGGCACCTTAGCACTGCTATGTTGGCTCAAAACAGGAAGAACGTATGCTGTTATACATTGGACTTTGTAGCATAATTATTGTACTTCAGTATGAGGACCATCTATTAGTTCTGGCTGAGAGCTCACAGCTTGGCCATCTGTCACAAAATATTTATAGTTTTGTTCCTCATCTACATTTCCTCTTCAGGTTTACCATAGATTCTCAGCTGGACCTTAAGCCTGCCCTCTCCAGACTTGGCCTGGGCCAGATTTTCTGGAAAAATGCTGACTTCTCCGGCATCACCCGTGAGTGCTGAATTCATATCCCATGCCAGTAGCACTTTACAATAAGACAACCCTTACAGAAGTTTTACAAATGGTTTATAATTGAGTCAATAATTAATACGTAAAGCTTTGTAGGTCATTATGTTAGACATAAACATGTTATAACAGTTTTATTTTTATTAATGTGTTACTACCATTTATAAGCAATAAAGGGGGCTTTATTGTAAATTGGTACCCACATTCCACTTTCTCCCTCTCTCTCCTAATGTTATAGTCTCTGCGTGCTTCTTTGTTATTAAACCCCAGGACAGAATACACAATGTTGTCATCTATGTTAAAGTGTGTACTATATTTATTTGGAAAACCACAGATTTTAAATGAACGCTGTTATGGTCATGACTCTGTGTGGGAAATCTCACCTACTCAATGATCTTACTCTTATCCAGGTGAGGAGCAGCTGTATGTGTCCGAGGTTTTGCAGAAGGTGAAGATTGAAGTGGATGAAGAAGGAACCAAAGGCTCTGCTGCCACAGGTATTGACACCCAGATACCCGGAACACCCCTGCCCACTTCCACAAACCTGTCCCTTCTAAATTCTCCCTCACTGGGGGTGAAGCTTGCTGGGGTGGGCAACTGGCGATGAAGCTTGCTGGCATGGGCCACTGGCGGTGAAGCTTGCTGGGATGGGCAACTGGCGATGAAGCTTGCTGGGATGGGCCACTGGCAGTGAAGCTTGCTGGGATGGGGCACTGGCGGTGAAGCTTGCTGGGATGGGCAACTGGCGATGAAGCTTGCTGGGATGGGCCACTGGCGGTGAAGCTTGCTGGGATGGGGCACTGGCGGTGAAGCTTGCTGGGATGGGCCACTGGCAGTGAAGCTTGCTGGGATGGGGCACTGGCGGTGAAGCTTGCTGGGATGGG
>JAABNY020000002.1:25363547-25386677 GCA_015164015.2 Brevimyrus niger | reverse complement strand
TGCTGGGGTGGGGCACTGGGGATGAAGCTTGCCTGGGTGGGGCACTGGCAATGAAGCTTGCTGGGGTGGGGCACTGGGGATGAAGCTTGCCTGGGTGGGGCACTGGCAATGAAGCTTGCTGGGGTGGGGCACTGGGGATGAAGCTTGCCTGGGTGGGGCACTGGCAATGAAGCTTGCTGGGGTGGGGCACTGGTGAAGCTTCCCTAAGGCTACATGTGCTTTGATCAAAACTGGCCATGAGTATATTTGTAAGTGTGCAGAAGCTGCTTTTTATTACAATCTAACAAGCAAAATGTCCCATTGCGTCCTTTTCTTCCACAGGTGCTATTATCTACTCGCGCATGGCTGTTGAAGAGATTACCCTCGATCGGCCTTTCCTGTTCCTGATTCAGCACAAGCCAACAGGTTAATGTCTCCACTTTCTATCCATTTTACTTTGTAATTGTTACCTTAGATTTTAGAAATTCCTTTATATGCTGGCTGTGACCCAAATTTCTTGTTTCATTTAGGTGTTCTGCTGTTCATGGGTCAAGTAAACCAACCTGAGGAACACTGAAACTTAAAGGAGCTACAGGCAATACCTGCTTTTAGGAGACATCGCACTGCTGTATTCAGCTAGCTTCTGATTCTGAACAATTTATCCAAGCAAATCTGAAGTTGCCAAAGATCAGTTATGTCCAATCTGATATTTGGACAATCAGGGTATTTCAGCTGATATTTCTTTTTGGTAACTTCACTGCTGCTATAAGTGCACTGGATTTTCTATGGAAGCTTTGCTTACATCTTTTTCTGAACATTATACAAGTATTTTATTCAGTATAAATGCTACATGACCTTGTACTGCATAAGCTGTTAGAAGCTGGATGGACAACATTACAGCTGCAGAAAGCAGGCAGGAATGACTGAACTGGATACGTTCAAAAGTCACTACAAAATGATCCAATATAAGAGTAACCCTGATTAACTATACTACAACAGTGCTGGACAGGGAGCTGGGAGCAAGTAAAAATGTAGGCTGTCTGGGGGTCCCTAAAGGCCCGGCTGGGAAACACTGCGATATAAGAATACTAATTATATTATAATATGCAGTTTTTTTACATATTACAAGGAATTCTATACTCATCTGCATGGGCATGCATATAACCAGAGCAGAAAAAGGTGGGTGGCCACTCCCAGACGCAGAAAGAGAAGGTGCTGGAACAACGTCCTGACACAAATCAAAAGGGTTAGCAGAACATAGGAGAAATAAAGATGATCATCCATGAATCCATCCACACAAGCATCATCTGATGGCTAATCGTGGTCAAGATCAATGTGAAAACAAGCCTATGAGCGGGTCAAAAGGATGAAGGCATGACAGAATTTAACTGAAAGGAACAGTGCAGAGCATGTGAAAGATATCAACTTTGAGTCTTCATTCAGACATGATTTCTTCATTGCTTGCTGGCTTTAAAGTGAAGGTCAAACCAAAATATGTGTTCTTTTTTGGTTTATACATATTATATTTTCAGATGTGTTTAGAAAATATTTTTGTCACAATGTGTATATTTGCAAAGTATATATATTTATTGACTTTTTCAAATAAAATCGGTATACATATCGGTGTTTTGAGTATATTTATGTTCTGTATCCCATGTGAATGACTTGGGTTTATTAAGGCAAACACTGACCTCTACTGTTAAAGCAACGAACTGCACAGTTTGGCGAATGATCGCCAAAAACAGCGCCGTAGCCCTGATCTTGCTATTATGGCCCCGTGTAGCACTGTCACTTCACACGTCATAGGCGTGAATGATTGTCTTTTATTATATTTTATTTCTACATAACTACAATATTCTGACAAATACTTTCCAAAAATATTCATATTTGTATTTAGTTAAGAATAATTTCAGGCTTGAAAATTGAACGGCTGTATTGGAGTGTCATCCTTCATCCTTCATGTTTCCAACCAACATAAATGAAACAATAATAGTACCTGACATCAAACCCTGTGCCAAATTCATTTTATCTCTATATCACCTATTAGGGAACCCCGCCCTAGATTATGAAAATGGATACATATGAAATGTACTCAATTTACAGAATTGCAACAGTTTTATGGTTTGACTGAAACTGGTCGTTTCACTGCACCTCCAACTAGGCTACTACAAATTCCGTTGCTGAAAAGTCCATTGCTTTTATTTTACTATTCTGACATCCTGTTGTCTATCACTACTCCAACATTATTGTACTATACTTTGCTTTTGTGTGTTCATTCACAAATGTAATGGCATAGACATTTAAATGATAATGATGTGTTATTATTGCTACTGTAATATGCTCATAAACAGAATGTTTTCTCTGTGCCCTTTTACAGCCTGGAGAAACATATGGACCCCTTCTCTGAATAATATTATCTGAATAATTATCTGTGATTTCTATTAGTCACAGGCTCTGCCAACACTACAGTACTTTGTTAACTACATTCCTAATGCTACATTTCAGTCAGAAGGCGGTGAAAGTAAAGGTATACCTGTAAATTTAATTAGAGCTCTTGGACCACCTAAAATTGTGTTCAGGTTCAGGACTTTGGGTTTAAAAGACCAAAACTGCTAGCGGATATCTGCAGCATGTGTAGTACAGTATGGTGCTGTTGTGTCATCACTGAGTCGGAATGCACCATTCATTCTGGGTGTTTCTGGTACTATAGCTACTGTATACAACCTTGTATCAACTTGTGTTTGCATTTGCCCACTAGACACAAGTCAATTTGAGCGTAACTCATGTCAAGAATATAGTTCCCTTTTTCTTGTCATTAAAATTTTGTACTTGTTTTTGTTTGCATTAGGTTATGACAATCTTAGATCTCTAGAGTTTATTTTAGTGACCAAGTATTTTTACATAGAAGAGTATAAATGTACTCTTTGTATATAAGTTCTTTTAGCAGATCTTTCAATTTTAAAATAGATCGACACGATCTTTTAGGAAGCACAACATAAAGAATGATGTTCCCAAAATCTACAACCAATAAAAATCCAATTATATGTAAAATGTTACTTTTTAACTACATTAAACATTTAAAATTTTAACCTAATTTAGAGGTGTTCTTTTTTTGTTACAGTAATAAGCTGGTTTCTATGGCAGCCATCTTCGTTTCCACTAGTCCTGTAAACAATGTGACTAAGCAGTGTTGTCATGGTAACACCGGCCCAGAGGCTTCCCACACAAAGTGTGTTCAAATAGATTATTGCGGAAGGCTTGCCGCAGAAATGTTAAAGCCAGAAGTAGTTTCAAGAAAACTTAGCAAACATTCCCATAAATTGTAGTGAAAGTTGTAGATCTGGGGTCTCCACCTATACTTATAGAGGTCCAAGTTCCATAAGCAACACAAAGCCAAGGATCGCTGCATAAGATGGGGCGGCAATCTGGTGACCACTACTGTAAATAGATGAAGCTGGTATGATACAATGGTCATCTTGGATGATATTCAAAATCCCAAAACTTCCTATGGGACTAGCTGGTCTCTTTTTCCAGCTGAACAGTGCCCTTGAACTGTGGGCCTCCTACGAACATTTAAATAAAACAAGTACAATATAAAATACAACTGCATTCAGCATCAATTTGTCAAACCACCCGTGTGGGGCCCGAACCTCATCTACTGTAAGTAGAAACACCTGTTTCACTCCTATTTAACTCTGTTCTGCCCAATTATTCCTTGGGAGGCACTGTTGATTGTACGCATGACAACTACTGAGCATTCTTACCTGTGTTGCCCTCTATCTTGATCTGCCCAGTCCGCCCATCCTGATCCCCAGCCCCTCGGACTCTGCCTGGAGTGGACTCTGCCTCTTCATGCCCCTGACTTCAATTCAGCCCAACAACTTGGTGTCAGTTTGCCTGATCCAAACCTCCCTGGCTCCTGACCTAAACTGCTCCAGATTTTGGATCCTGACCTTCAACCTGCCAATTCTGTTCCTGTTTGCTTGTTAATTCTCTCTGTATATAGTGTTGAATGATCCAATATGAAGAAAATTGTATGAAAGTTTGTCCAATCCAGAGCTGGCTATGGCTAATCCTTCAGGTCACTATGATGAATTCTTGTATTTGACCTCTTCTTCCATCATCGAAGGTTCTTACATGTATTTGACATCATTAAATATATTTTGGTGTTAAGTAATAAGCATATTCATATAACGATTGTATGTTAAGGTATACTTGTATGATTCTTATGAATGTTTTATGAAAGTATTATGAATGCATTATGAAGGTGCAGCTAATGTAAAGTGTTACCAAAAATAATTATGATTGACTCAGAGAGCACATTTTTCTATCATGGCTACATTGCATAGGCACAGTATTTTGTCTTCAATTATTTAATCAGCAGAAAAAACAACCTAAAATGAATCACTTCAAAAGAAAAATCTTAAGACATAGGAAATATTTGGAATTTCAGAAGCTCCAACATGGCAGCCACCAAAAGCTAATTCTCCAGCCAATTTTAGCCAGTCCTTTAGCAAACTGGCAAAACTCCCTTGGCTGGGCTGCAGTGCAGAATGAAACTGCAAATTTGTGGGTAATATACAAGGGTCATCATTGCCCTGCTGGCAGAATCAGAGATGGGCAAAAACACATCAAAAAGTACCTAAACACAAACTATCCTAATTGTAAGTGTATCAAAACAGATTATAAAATGCAGCAGTCATGCAATGTAGGCCGATCCAGATTAACGACAGTACTTTGTATCTTAAAAATACAAAATTACATATCACAAATACCACGGAACACATATAGCGTGAGAACGCCTTGGTATTCCTCTGGTGGAACTGGAGGGGGTGGCTGGTGAGAGGGAGGACTGGGCATCCCTGCTTTGACTGCTGCCCCCGTGGTCCGACTCCAGATAAGCAGTGGATAAAGGATGGATGCAGGGGTCCTGTAAAAGGGGGGAGAGGATTAGAAGGATTCCAAGGGCCCCTGAAACAATATGATATGCTTTCAGGGGGGGCAAAATCTCTACAAATGCTCCTGGGTGGATGGATAGATGGACGTGTGAAAATACTTTTTTTTCCCATTGATTTACACATTACTTTTTCTTTTTATGCCGCTTTCTTTTCATGTGTGAGGTGTACACTACATAGCTTGCAATAAAACCATCAAATACACCATAAAACCATGGTAGGATCTGAAAGTGGGCAGGGGTAGGCTATGCCCACCCAATTGGTCACCTCCAATCTACCAATCACGTTTAATTCATTCGTCCTATCAGATACTTTCCTGCAAAGCTTTTGTAGTCACCTATAAACATGGAGGATAAATGTGACCTCATTCTTATTAAAACTCCTTCTTGTAAAATGTATCTTTTTAAGCTGTAGTTTGCTATAATTTGCTGAATAAGGATCTTTGCTAGTACTGGTTTAGGTAACTCTTAGATACTTAGCTGGCTAGCTAACATTACTATTGGATAGGAAGCTCACTAGAACAGTAAAATGGAACCCGCGTATTCGCTGATTTTCTAACAGTAGTCTTAGTGTAATTCATAAATTTAACTTCATCACAGGCATGTATGTACATGGAAAGCCAGTAATTTACAGTGTTCGCTGCTATCCAGGGTTTCGGGTCTCCGCGGTAGGTCTTGGAGCGTGTTCCCAGCGAGCACGGGCGCGCTAACACTGATATCAGCGCATAATTGCCCCGGTTGGTGAGCTGGCTGGAGTGAGATTTTCAATTCGAGACATGTCTGCATACATGTACATGTATGGAACAGCTTTACTACCAGGACTTAGTATAAATAAAGTTAGCTGGTTGTTATATAGAGGTTCATGCGTTTGAGTTCTAAATTTGCCTTTAATATGCCAGTAGATAAGATTATGTTTGTTTAAAGTTTATGTTTAGGTTATCAGATACTTCTACCCAAAGCACCTTACAGAAATCCAACAAATAATTTGGCTTTCCTGATTAAACAGATGACCCTGAGGACATAATGTAGAGAAGATGAATAGTTCAAACATGAAATATGAAAATGTCCATGTGGCCCACCAATTGCTCTAGTAACAAGCTGCTATGGCACTGTAGTATAGTCCATTGTGTGAAATGGCACCCAATTCTATTTCTAATTAGAGAGAGAGATAGAATATCGCTTCTTTCAAAAATATTTATGACCTAAAGGTCAAAAGGTTACGGGTCAAGAGTTCACTGGTTGGGGTGGAGCCAGGTGACGTCACGACTAGTGACGTTGTCAATTATATTTATTTATTTGTTTGTTTGTTTGTTTGTTTATGTTGTTATTATTTAATTTCTAAATTTCTATTTTTAAAAAAGGATGACCTACAGGGGTGTGAATAAGAGACACAAATATTATATACTGGAAGACAAAATGTCCAATTTGATGTGTGTGGCTGATGCAGTTTGACCCGGGGATGACCTACAGCTGTATCAGAAAAACCAAAACTTCAAACAAGAAAAAAGGGGGGTCACCCTCACTCCCTACCACTCCCTACAACTTGAGTACCTTTAATACTAAGAAAGTTTCAAATCTTTGATTCAATAAAGTTACCTCCTCTAGCAGTTATAGCAGCAGAGAATTCCAAGCAGTCTTTCTACAAGGGACCTTAAACACTGCTCTGTTTCATGGGATGAAAGTTAGCTAGTGCATTTAAAGTTAAAGGACAACCTAGAATTTGACAATGCTGACACCACACAACCAGATATTAGGATGTCAGACATGCACATCCTTTTCATGTGCATGTCTGATACTCTTTCCATGTTTTAAAAGGATCTTGTTTTACTTAACTTGAGTTGTTCACTCAGTGCTTTAGAAGAATAAGAAAAATCTGCAGTTTATGAAATAAATGGAAATGTGGTAAATACCCGTGGTGTGCAAAAACATTTGACTGGTAGTGTATGCTACACACCACTGCTGTGGGTTTGGATGATTACTTCACATAAGTTTTCAGGCAAATTTCTTTGCCTCAGCAGCGGAACTGAGATATGAGATTGTGCTGCTGTTTGTGTTGGTGTCAGGTGTGAGGTGTATTTCTGGATCATTCAGCTCTTTCAGCCCCTTAGATTTTGCTTATAGGTCATTAATTCTGCTTTAGCGTCTTAAGTCATATCGGAAAAATGCATGTAAGCATAAACCCTCCCCCTTTAAAAATTATTCACATGATTAAAGATATTAGGCATCCCCTCCTGCAGGTTCATTGAAACTGGGTTCAAATTGCAACGATCATTGGACCAGATGTTTTTGGACCATGTTTTAACACTGATACAGTAACAATGCATCACGTGGCAGTGTGTGTTTCTTGACAGCAGATGGCGGTATAAGTCTCCTCTATGTTTGATCTGCGCAGTTGACTGGTAAGCAGATCAAGAACAGGTTAAATTTTGCACACACAAACACACACACACAGAGGAACATTTAGTAATTTAGTCGTTTTTGCTCAGTGCATAGCATGCAATGATAATATCTTATACATAATATTTTCTTCTATGAGAGAAACCAGTTTGAGAAAACAAATAAGCTGAAGAAGAATAATGCAGTACAAAAACATAATTAAGAGAAAACATAAGTAATTAAAATATGACAACAGGAGTTAAAAGGCCGGCTAGAGAGTATTTATGCTGCTCTAGATGCTAATGCCATAAATGTGTATTTATGTGTGTGCAGGACTCTCATTATATCTTTACAGTTATGCAGTTCTTTTTTTTTTTTCCCCCTGTCGTGTCCGGCAGTTCAGCAAGCAGGATGTTAGTCTGGGTGCTTTATTGTGCCAACACTTTTATTTTGCCAAGTAGAACTTCGGATTTAAGCTCCTCTTGTTACTTGAGGTATACTCTTTATTAACCATTTTATGTTATTGCACCACAAAGCTGAGGCTGACAGGGGGAGTTTGTGGAAGTGAAAGAGAGAGAGAGAGAGAGAGAGGAAGAGAAAGAGGAGAGAGACAGTAAGAAGTAGAAAAATAAATAAATAATAATTAAAAGGGGGGGGGAGAGACAGGGAAATAGAAATAATACATAACAAAAAGAGCAAAACAGTTATGCAGTTCTGTCATAATATTTTCACAGGTTTGCAGTACTCTCATATGTTTACAGGTATGCAGTACTCTCATGATATCTTTACAGGTTTGCAGTACACTCATGATAGGTTTACAGGTTTGCAGTACTCTCATGATATGTTTACAGGTATGCAGTACTTCATGATATGTCTACAGGTATACCAGTCTGGGTTTCAGAACAATAAATTTGTTTCAATATAGTTCACCCACTGTTTTGTGCAAGAACGAGAACCTAAAGACTTTCCTAAACCTCACAATTGCTCCCTCTCTCTTCATTGCACATATGCTGCAAATTGTACCCACCTCACATTTTCATCCATCTTGACACAACATTAACCTACATATACCTCCCAATTCAACCATCTTCTATTCTCACCATGGTGTTTTTAGGTCGGTTTCAGAATGTTTTCCCTTAATCTGCAAGAAAAGGATAATTAAAGTGCAGTGAAGCTCAACCAGTTCCTGGCAGCATCTGTCAATCTTTTTACTTCTTGCACAGGTTTATGAGCTGCTCATCATTGAAAATTAGAGCCTCTTTAGAAACATATCTGCTGTCTCTAATAGTGACATTACACAACAATAAGGAAACCCTTAGGGAATCCTGCAGTTGCTGATATGACACATAGTAGCAAAGGAATATCACATACAGTACAAGAAAACCTTGCATACCAACACCACACAAAAACTATATAGGAAATCATGTTGTTGACTAAAACACACAGGAACCCCTGCAGTCAAAAGACATCTCTCTGCACTAAAGGAACTGGCATCATGCACAGCTATAAAGGAAACCCTGCAGCCAATGGCATTGCACTCTGCATGAAAGGAAATCCTGCAGATGCTGACATCAAATACAGCAGTAAAGGAACCCCTGCTGTCACTGACGTCACACACAGCACTGAAGGAAACCCTGCAGCCCCTAATACTGCACACAGCACTACAACAGTTAAGGAACCCCTGCAGTCCCTGACACTGCACACAGCACTAAGGAAATCCTGTAGAAGCTGACATCACACACAACAGTAAAGGAAACCCTGCAGTCCCTGACACTGCACACATCACTAAGGAAATCCTGTAGAAGATGACATCATACACAACAGTAAAGGAAACCCTGCAGTCCCTGACACTGCACACAACACTAAGGAAATCCTGTAGAAGCTGACATCACACACAACAGTAAAGGAAACCCTGCAGTCCCTGACACTGCACACATCACTAAGGAAATCCTGTAGAAGATGACATCACACACAACAGTAAAGGAAACCCTGCAGTCCCTGACACTGCACACAGCATTAAGGAAATCCTGCAGAAGCTGACATCACACACAACAGTAAAGGAAACCCTGCAGTCCCTGACACTGCACACAGCACTAAGGAAATCCTGTAGAAGGTGACATCACCCACAACAGTAAAGGAAACCCTGCAATCCCTGATACTGCACACAGCACTAAGGAAATCCTGTAGAAGCTGACATCGCACACAAGTAACATTTCACCCAGCCAAATAAGAAAAGGGAAACACCTGTGTCCAAAAAAGAGGACTAAGGCTTAAAAAGAAGGACATCCATGAAAAGCTATGTAGGGGGGGGGGATGGGGGATGGGTATATTGTACGCATGCTATGGAAGCTGAGAATGGTATGTCTATTGAAATAATGATCTTGTTATACTGGTAGAACCACATCAAGGAATACTTGCAAATGTGGCCATTCCCGCTATCTGCACTATGTAGGTGGGTGTTTCACATCTTTTGTGTGACTTGGGGTGGGGGGGAGTGGCGTGGGAGTGGGGAGTGATGGAGAACAAGGGGGCTAAAAGGAGGACACCCTACAGCAGTCTGGACTGAGGGCTTAATAACTGGACTCCATCCAGCTGTCTGGATGGATCCCGAGCGAGTGGTCACCCTCGCGGTAACAGCACAGCATTAAAGTAAACCCAGATACCATTAATGGCGTACACCATTAAGGCAGACCTTATGGACCTTATGGTCACTGACAACACACTGCTCACTAAAAGCAACCCTGCGGTCATTGACAATACACACATACCATCACTCACTTCACTTTCAGCATGATAAGTGTGTCGCCTCTGACACACACACCGGCACAGAAAGCCTGTTTCTGCCTGATTACAGCTCAGAATGTCTCAGTCCACGCAGCCTGACGTACCATCGTCAGTCTGGCATTCAGTGAAAGATCCAGAACCGAGCGCTCAGGCTGAAGTGAAATAACGTCGCATTCGCCTTCCCATCCTTTGCTGCGAAGAGGCCGGCTATTGATTTTGCACTATATAAGTGACATGATGCATCTCCTAGGTGTAGCAGACTCATACTTTGCAGGTCGAATGCTCGTTGTTGAGAAACATGCTGAGTGTCCTGCGGAGGCTTCCGCTCCGCGTGACGGCAACATAAGAGGCTGGCAGAGCACTTAAGCCAGACAGCTATCAACAGGCTATCGTGAAATAACATAGATGTAATTTGGAAACTATTTAGGCAGTAATTAGATGCTTATAAATCACTACAGATGAAGTATGCTGTACGATCAGCTAAATTACGTGATGATATAGTGTTTTTATTTTATTTTATTGGTTCACGCAATACAACATAATGTTAGGTTCGCTCCAGCTTGTTTGCCGCCTCTTAGCGATCTGCTGTTGTCTGTTAACCATGCAAATGTGCGGAGTTCTGCTGAGGTGCATCGCAACACACATCTGTCTTTGTTTTTACTGCTGTTTGCTCGGGCAAATATCAGCCATTGCTGGCTGTGTGGATGAGTCACCCACCACGCTGACGGCAATGCGCTGAATTCTCCCCGGGCAGATCTGGGCACGGTCGTCCAAATTGCATTTCCTGTGTGTGCGCCTTCCTCATATCTTGCGCTTCTCCCTTTCCCATAAATGTTTAGAAATTTGTGAAGATGCTACATGAGGAATTCTGGCATGCAAACGTCAACCCTCTGGCCTTACCTTTACCCTCAGTAGTTTCAATAAATCTGCGTCTTTTTTTGAAGCATCACCTTAAAACCGGAATACAGTGACTTTAATACTCGTAAATAATGTCAATAAATTGCATACATCTAAGTCATTGTGCTTATCATTGCGCTACTTCTTCCAGAATGACTTGTACAGTTCATTGATTACTTTATCATTATTTTTTCCTCACCTTTCATATTTTCATCACCCAGCAAATCAGCACTCGCAGGTCCAAATGTTCACTGCCTTTTATTCAGTGGCAGGTACGTCCATCTGAAAGTATGTTTCTATTATTTCAATCCAAATGTATTTTATAGATATGAAATAAATGTGTATGCCTGGTTGAGGCTAACAAACTGTGGGGATGGTGTCTTTATCGGGTCCTGTGGAAGCACACGCCAGCCATGTGGGCACTTTTGCAGAGGAGACATCAGTGCCATCGCTTTGGCTCCAGGCAGCA
The DNA here is from genome assembly GCA_015164015.2 of Brevimyrus niger. Taxonomy (NCBI): domain Eukaryota; kingdom Metazoa; phylum Chordata; class Actinopteri; order Osteoglossiformes; family Mormyridae; genus Brevimyrus; species Brevimyrus niger. Next base: position 25,375,218 of record JAABNY020000002.1, on the reverse strand, counting down.
GCGTATAAGAAAGCGGCCATGTGCAGCTGCTCCCGTGCTGGGGGCTGTGAATCACAGCAGCGCTCTGTGTGGGTGTGGCAGGCGGCGCAGTGCGGGTGGGAGCAGCGGCCGATGATGACTCACCCTTAACCATGTGACCCATGACTCACTGATCCTCTGTGGGCAGAGGTGTTTGCATCACGCCTTTGCTGTTATCGCCTATATTTTTTCTCCCTTTCATTGGGTCGCATGGCCCTGATTTAGGGTTTAAATTATTTTTATGCATTTTTTTTGGAGGGGGGGGGGGGTCATAAAAATGGACATCTTGTATGTAAAATGCAGTGCTGTATCGCGGCCATTATAGTTCTCTGCAGTGTTCTTCCTAAGCATGACTCTCCTCTCTAGCAAGCTGGAGCCCGCTTTGCACTGGAAATCTAATGTAATGGTGGTAATGTACCGTGGAGATTCATACTGCCTAGAATCTCCCACCAGCACCTAGAAATGGGAGTGACTGATAACTAAGCAGGGGAGCTGAGAGTGGGTTTGTATGAAGTGTGTGTAAAATGTGTAGGCTTGTGAACTACAGTTAAATCAATGTTTAGGGACAAGTACACAGTGTTTTATGGTAAGTACATAACTGTGTCCATTTCACATTTTTTGCTGTAACTTGCCATCTTGTTCTTGACTCTATATGTTTTATACTAATCAAGGAAAGCTGTAGTTGTCTCAAGTTTTAGTCTCATTAAGAGAATGAATACAATACATTTATTATCATCGTAGGTTACAAGGAAACTCAATGCGGGTGATTCTCCTGTGATGCTCTGAGGTGCCAGATTCAGTGTGAAATATGTGTATGGTCTGATTGGGTCCTTTGCAGGATTTCAGTGCAGATAATATCGCACAGTAGGTTTTTTTCCAAAAAGGAATTTTAAACAGTGTTAATAAAAAATAATTTCTTTTATTTATTTCTTTTTGTGTAGCAAAACTAGTCATCAACATGCGGTTATTTACATCCAGCAAACGCATGTTTATTACGGTAAATACAAGGTACATCTAGAAATAGCATCAACGACAAATTTCCTTTATACATGACTGAACAGATTTACTTCATACGCTAATAAATGTAATTATTTTTTTAGATTTTTTTTCAATGCTCATAATGTCTTCAGAGAAGCAACATTTTTGAAAAGAGATGCAAGGTACACATCAACGTGCAGACTAATCTGTTTTGACGCCCCTTTTCCTTTTTTAATCACACTCTCCCTTTTTTCCTCTTAAAAAAACGTCAAATTAAAGAATGTCCCATTTTCTGAATCCCCTTTTGGATCTTCCTCTACAATGTAGAAAGATAACGTAGCTGAGAGAACCCAGATTTGGGCACTTGTGTGAAAGAGTTGGTAGATGAGGGAACAAACGTGTCCTCTTTCATCAGTTTTCATCAGTCAATGATATCTTGTTGGCCTGGAGGGATTCCAGAATCAACTAACTGCAGCGAAGGAACTGAATGAGTCACAGCTCATATCGGCAGTTTGTTTTCTTCATCATGTTTGCTCAAAATAAGAATATTTCAGTGGAACACTTCTGGCCAGACCATACAGTTTTTTAATTAGGCGTCTTGTTTTGGTCATGTGACATGTGGATGAGGGATGACAAGTAGGCAGACAAAAATGGAAAGTTATTTTCCAGGCAGGATAAATTGAAAATAAACCAATTTATAGGTTTAGGAACATAATGAGACCTTTAGGTTTTTGAAGTAGCATTTGCACATGTGATTTTTGAACAGCTGGATATACACAAAATTTCTATAACAAAAGTAAGGATGATGTTTTGATAAGGCAACCATTTGTGTATAATAACTGGCATTAAAGCAATCAGTCCCCTAACACACACACACACACACACACGCACACACACACACACATATAAAATTCTGCTTTCATGAAGTACATATAAACTGAAAAAATATTTAAATCAGTATGCAGGCAATACATTTAACAATGCAAAAAGATTATGATTTGTGAAAGAAACACAATAAAGGATCAAAAATGAACTGGTTGACTTTTTAACATGTACTGGAAACATACAGTGTATATGTATGGGAAGTATGTATTTATTTGTTTGGCAATTTGGCACCTTGATTATCAATTTTTAAGTGTTCTGGCTATGTGATTGTAATTTGTTTTAAACATATAACACTGCAATGCAATCCAATGTATGCATACTTTTCCAAAATGTGAAATAATTAAGATAACTAAACTTCAACTTCCAAAACAAAGACCCCCATGGAAGAAAAAATAAGGCTTTGTTTGTGATTTAAAAGCTGCCACAGACTGATATTGATGGAATAGATGAAAGATATACAGTACATATGTTAAAAGAAGTAATTAAAGTGGTTTTGGTTTTGAAGTTCTTTGTGCATAACTCTGGAACCCTGTTATACTGTAATGTTTTACTGCCTTTTAATTGTTTACGCTATATATTTTATAAGATGTGAAGTTTTGGCAGGGGCGCTACCATATTTTGGCTTGTGTCTTAGTAATTCAGTTGTGAACTGCCGAGGACACCATTAAATGAACTCACAAATCCTACATTCTGTGACCAAATCAAACTATATTACAGAATGTGGACCAGGAATGGGCAATCTTATCCAGAAAGTGCCGCTGTGTATGTGGGTTTTTGCTGCAACTCCCTAATTAGATTACTAATTAGAGGACTGATTGGTTGAACACCTGGGTTTGAACCGCTGACCTAAAGGTTACCCTAAAAACCTGCATATACACCAGCCCTTTGTGGATAAGACTGACCACCCCTGATGTAGACCCTTCTTACTTCTGACAAATCAAAATGGAGGAAACAGAAATGCAATCTTTCTATGATTCTCTATCACTAACTTCTTCCTTCTTCTCTTCTTTATTCAACAAATCCTGCTTTACTGGTCTTCACTGAAACAGTCTAGGGCGCTTCAGGAAGACCTTCTGAATAAAGTTTTCCAGACCCTGGTTGTTTTTAGCCAGTTGCCCCACTGGGCTGTAGTAGTCTTCATCTCGGAGAATCATGGGAGTTGCCGGTGGGTCATAGAAAGGTGGACGCCGGCGAGGAGGTGACCGAGGTTTGGGCATTGGCACTTGCTTGAATGTCCGGGGATTGGGGAAAACGTACTTGGGAAGGTAAAAATTCTGTCTGAGAGCTGGTTGGGCCCAGGGTCGCAACTTTTGTTTTGGGGAAAAGTCAAAACCATAATCCATGGAGCCTCCCAAAAGATTATTAAAAGAAAATGCAGGCTTTACATAGTAGCGAGGTTTTGGCTTGGCAGGTGGGAAATAGATTGGGTAATAGCCACGGAAGGGCTTTTGATAAAACTTATTAGAAGGGTAGGTCCAAATTTGCTTCTGAGGCTTGGGCCCAAAATCTTGTTTGATTTGCTTGACTGGAAACTTTTCCTGCACCCACGGCTTGGAAGGCCGGTTGAGCTGAATAGATTGCTTGGGGGCAGGATTTAGAGGGGAAGGGGCAGGAGCAGGGACTGGTGGAGGGGCAAGTGGACGATACCATGGTAGGTTTTCAGGGGCATCCTTCTTCTTCTTCCTTTCTACATCGCTGATGATGTCAACGACATCATCAGCAGGCAGGTGCAGCTTACTTGAAATCTCAATTAGCTTGTCGATGGTCTGAGGGTCAATGTCATCCTCATCATTATTGTTGTCCTCTTCGTCTGAGCGCTTATCTTCTGCTACATTATTCCCAAGAAAGGCTTTCTTAGCCTGGTCCTGGTTCTGCTTCACGTCTGGTTTAACCATGTACTGCAGCAGCATGTCAGATGCAATATCAGCCAGTTTTTCCTCCTCAGCCTTTGCTCTCTGAGCTTCTGCGGCCTGCCTTCTGACTTCCTCCTGCTCCGCCTTGGCCCGTGCCTCCTCTTCCTCTGGGCTCAATAACTCCTCCTCCTGCTCCTTGTTACCTTCTTCCTGACTGTTAGTCTGAATATCAAAGTCATCCATAAAGTTTCCACCCTTGTAGAAGGGCTGCTTTTGTTTTTGCTGTTCTTCTTGCCATTTAATTTTCTTTTTTGACATAGCTAGCTTATATCCCTTTGGCTTTATATCAATGTCATTATTCAAAAAGTCTTTGTCCATGTTTGTGTGGGATCCTCGGCTTTCCCTCTGGCCTACTGAGTCCCACTCTCTTTTGGTGGTGGTGCTGTAGTGATGCAGCTCTTCCAGCATGGTCTGCAGCTTCTTCATTTCTTGGGAACTGAGCTGTTCTTCCTCTTTTGCTTCTGGTTCTTTTAGGACTTCCTGCTCAGATTGGTCTTTTACTGGCATGGTCTGACTGGTGGTCCTACTTTTCACCTTCTCTGTCAGCCGTTCCTCCTCCTCTCTCTTTTTCTCCTTCTCTTTTTCTTGTGCCTCTTGGTCCTCCGCTGCTGCAGCAGCCATCACCAGCTCCAGTTCTTGCCGCCCATCACGGTCCCTACCCCCCCCCTGCGGTGCCTCCTCTCCTTTCTCATTCTCCTTTCCCTCCTCCCTCTCTTCCAACCTGCTGCTCTTCTTTTCATCCTCTGGGCGGTTGAGGGCTTGTAGAAGAACAGCAGCTAGGGTTTTGGGATCCACGTCTTTAAAAAGCTCATCCTCATCCTCAGGACTCATCTCAGTAAGCCCGGTCTCTGCCTGTGTCCCATCTGGCACCTTTGTATTTTCTGCCCCATCCAGCTGGGGAATCTCTGAAGGCGGAGGGTTGTCACCTAGGTCATCGCTCAGTCTTTGTTCAGTTAATGGACTGGCAGTGGTGAGCTGTGGCGTAACACAGATCAGGAAAAGCAGCACGACAGTGGCCCTTGAGTTGTGTTTGTACCAGGTCATGACCTCACAAGGGAAACAACACTGAAGAAGGAGATGGACCTAGCAGAGAGGATGAAAGAAGGGGAAACATCTGCATTCACATAGCAAGAGAAAATGGCCTCAATAACAACTACGTCATTGTACTAATTCAATGCATTGCACAAATATCAATAAACGTCAACAAATTTTAACCAACACTATTTTAGCATTAAAATTACAACGGTAAGATGCCATGTTGCATTTACAAATGATTTTGTTTATTTGAAAGCTTTGAAATGACCAAGCTTTCCCAACGTGCATTATCTTGAGGGTCACTTGCATGCATCCTCCTTCTGTCTGATTTTGCAAAGCCAGGTGAGTAGTCCATAGCAATGCATATATAAAATGCTCATATGCACTGGAATGAGAACCATGTGACTCTTACGAAGATGCTGATCTCAAAGACAACATTATATGCAATAAAAATGTTGTGTTATATCAATTCTGCTTTTTAAAAAGCAAAATATTTGCAAGAGTACTAATTCAAATTTTACATATAGTACCAATTTTGAATTTTTTAAATCGTTAAAACCTAACTATTTAAACGATATGAAACTCCTTTGGCGTAGTCAGAAAACCCCCGCAGCAGATAATGCTTGTTTTCAGTCGCCCGCACATTGGAGATCCATTGCCAAGCCTCATTAATTGGCTCAGAAGCTCACTCTGCTCAAATATGCGGTTTCATTAAGCCCGGCCATACACGTGACTTAAGAGGCACTATTCGCTTGACCGTAATGTCAAAGCCTGATTTTTGACTTATTTATTGGAACTGATAAATACAACAGAACGCAACCGTGTATGCCACGTTTTGATTTCTAATAAATATTAACTCGTCGGTAAGATTTTAATAATAGGTTATATAAACAACGTCAATAATAATAATAGACCTGATAATAATAAACAAAATCCAATGCAGTCAAAATAATCAGATAAAAAAAATCCTAACGTTCATAGTGATTAATAACTGCACCAATGCAATCGGAAAAGCTTTAAATGGGTTTAAAATGAGAATAGGTCATAAGGATGTCACACGAGTCCAGTATGACTGAAGCAGAGTATATGCAGGCCTGATCAGTGTCCCCTCTGTTGGAATACCTAGCCAGAACCGTATGATGGCGCATTATGTCGAAGAACCCGAACTGCTTCAAAGGTATGGTGTTTCAGATGCATTTACCAAACGATGAGTCGAGCATGTCATATGCAAATTGTTAGTTCCCCTTTTTGCCATGGGCTTTACAATTAGCTTTTAACCGTGCTTATTTACACTTCTTTTGTGCAATCTGTGTCACTATTTTGAAAACAAATTTGCAATACATTATTTGATTCAAAAGTGGTTTTTTTTTTGAGAAAACTTCTAACGCACGTCAAAACATTTGTTCTGGACCTCCGTAACTTTCAATTTACTCAGGGCACATCCTTCGACTTTCATTTAAAACCCGCTGTCGCTATCTCCGCGACTCTGTTATCACGTTTAATACTTAAGAGATCATGGACTCCCTTCTATAACTGGCTAACCCGCTTTAAGAAAACAATGACTAGTTGTATAGTCTTAACTTATTGCAAAAGCCTCCCCCACGATTATACCCTTATCTAAGAATCGGCATCTGTATATATGCATAATAACAATGTTCGCGCCGAGAAATGTATAAAGCCACCCGAAAAGCAACTTTGGCTCGTTTCTCTGTATATCTTCAGGAAAAAATGTGCTTTAACACTTAGAGCGAGTTTCTGTTATTTTCCTACCTCGTGTCTTCATATCGCCATTGTTTTGTAATAAACATCACGAGAATGATCTTTGTCTCAGAAAACTAATTATAGCAGTACACGTCTGCCTTTACACTCCGCCCCTTACCATGCTCTCCTTTTTCCTCCCCGATTCGGTCTCTTCTAAACCCTTCTATCTTTGTCTGGCGTCCTTGTTTTTCTCTCTGTTTATCGTGCAGCCTTATTTATTCATTCACCTCATTTCAAAGAATGTTTATTTAAACAAATTTACTTATACAAAACAATGGACGATGAATACAACAGTCCAAAGTGTTTTTGACCACATAAACACAATTTTACATTTCTCTAATGTGCTTTCAACCAAGTTTTTATAATAACAATTACTGTTACTTTGTTATTTGCGAACATTACAGTGACACAGATGTAACTGATTACTTACCTGGAATACGTCGTAGGAAAACGTCGGTCTCCCTTGAAGTTATTTTGTTTTTAATTCTCTTTAATAATTATCTATTTCTCCTTCTAGTTGATTTGTTCACGTATTTATAATTACATATAAAACTACGTTTTTGTTTAACTATTTCTGTTTCTGATGTTCATATACGAAACGACCAGGAGATGATTCGTCAGCGCAAAGATATTTTCAGCACCCTGGACAGTTCCACCTTATATACGTAAACCCAATCCGCCCATGTGACCAAACGTCACGGCTTCTTATTGACGTAAGCTCCTCCATTGATAAGAATTTTCCTCTCGATCGAACCTGGAGTCTTCGCTACGTTGCAGTCTTCTGATGAATGAATGAAGCCGGATGAATGAAGTAGTATGTTTTTTTCCTTTTTTTTCTTTTCTATTTTTTTTATTGAAGAGCAGACAACAACACGGAGAATCGCAAGGTTTTTCCCAAGTGTTGTGTTTGGCGTACGTATGGCATAACGGAAGCTGATAGTTGTAGAGATAATAATAATAATAATAATAATAATAATAATAATAATAATAATAATAATCATGTGATTGTTATGATCGTGGCGATGATGCTAATGCTGATATTTGTCCTTTGTAATATGTAAAATGGGCCTTTGGAGTATTAAACTTGACATGTTTTTCATGCTGCATTCTTCGCCTTGTTGGTCGCGTGCAGCGGCGCGAGCTTCATCATCTTTTTGCTGCATTTTTTCCCGGTCTTCTTCTCTTTGTCTTTTGCTGCGTCCCGCCCTCCTCCGCCCTCCAAAGAGTCTCCGTTCTCTTTGTGGCAGATTTTAGTTGATATCACCGGGAAATTGTACAAAAAGCCATCAAGGAATGTACATTGAAAATATGGAGAATTCCTGCCGTCGAAATTATTTTAAACAATAGCTAGGTTTTACATTTATTCGTGAGTTAAAATGATTATGTAATAAATTCCACAATAAATACATTACAATGAATGTTTTATAGGCACATTTTTTCAAAACCTTTTCTGTAATTTTCATTTAGCGAAACAATTTTAGAACTTGTTAAATCTCTGAAATGTATGGTGTTTTTCGATATGGATACAAGTAAAGTTCTAAATATATTTATGTTTGATAAATAAACTAAATTACGTTTTTTTTTCTTGTTATGGCATGTTATACTTTCTCTGTACAGTTTGCTTACCACCCTCCCCACTTGACAGTTTCACAAAAGCATTTCAGGCTGCACTAAAAATGACTTTTAAGAAAAATACAGCAGATTTTACTGAAAAAAAAATCAAAACACTTAACCGTTGTACAGCTGGGGATAGGTTGCAGATGGTAAGAAAAATACTCAAGACTTGCAGAGCGTATATATTTTATTCCCTAGAATCACAATAAAACTAACAGAAATGTCTCCCAATGACGTCAGAGGATTTCGGAAAACAAAATGTTCATGGGGCGTCAAATTGCATTCTGTTTCAAGAGGTGACAAACTTAATTATAGGCCTCCTATGTTAATTTCATGTTACGATTTTTAGAAAGAACAACACCTGAAATAGAGAAATCATTAATCAGTAATATGCGTGACACACCACACAAATGGTGAATGTAGCTGTAGTTTAGCCTGTCAGGGAAAATTATTGAAACAATGGCTGGTGCTGCAGTGTTCCGTTGTTATAATTTTCTCTTTCATACATGGCAAACACGGTTTCCATATGTTTCCCTTGTCGTGTGCTGATTTGTAGACGGTTTCGCTGTTGTTTTCGTGTATTTTTACGAAGCTGTTGAGGTAAACAAGCCATATTTTTTAAAACAACACATGCCTTTTCCATGTTTTTTGTTTTTTGCATATAATAAATGAAAGTATTTCATTCGGTGGATAGAGATATTTCTGGATGAAAACGGTGTATTGCTTATAAGACTATATTATGCGCGACGATCTACTGTATTCACATGTAATAATGTACCTGAGTGATTTTCAGACATTTCACATACCTCTTTGCTTTAATATTAGGGGAAACATTATTTCTTGATAGACAGGGAAAACATAGGGAAATCGAATTGCCCGGAACACCTGTTAATGCCATTCATTGGTTTATCTGTGAAAAAGCAAATACAACTAGTAACTGCAGGTAGTAACGAACGGGTCCAAAGCGTAGGATGATCGTCCTGTCCTTACTGACAAACAGTAAAGGAACGTACTAACAAGTCAGACAAAACTAAAAGTCAGCAGATGTCAGACAGAACAGGACTGGTTTGGGTCAGATGGTTTGAGTAGTAGGTAGAAATCAGGATGGAGATTGTTGCGTGTCGATCTAACAGGTCAGCAAATGTAGGAGGAGAATGTAGAACCCTGAGAGGGAGTGCCTGAACCTGACTGAATGCAAGATTTGGGTCTGATGGTCTGACTAGTCGGTAGAGTTAGGTACCTTCATACCTGGTCTGATAAGTTTAGATATTATAGAGTTGTTTTTTATACTGCCTGTGTAAACATAGGCTGTGTTGCATATTCTTAACAAAGTGCTGAGTTGCGGGACTTCTGCATGTAACCGCAATAATGTCATGCTGGATTTAGTCGTTTGAATGAAATGGGCATGGAAATGGTGTGGCCAGCAGGTGGAGTCAGTGCTCCATTTGATAAATGCTATTCAATACTAGATATTGGCATTTTTAGCTGTAGAGCCCCCTATTGATGAAATGTGGTCAGCCTTGTATGGTGTCCCCAGAATGGGGCTGGGAGGTCGGATTTTAAATAAAGGTAGACTAAGGCATGGCCAACTTATAGCAGTCAGAGTAAAACAGGCCAAATTTCGGCTTGATTTTGATGTGCGTAGTGGCCACACGATAGACAAATGTCAGACCTTTTTCATTATCTATTGATCAGCTCAAAGGACTGGCTGGTTTGAAACCTCATTTTTCTGATTTGGTCGGATGGGGTAGGACTTTAAAGCAGAAGGAAGTTTTCAAACTTATGCAAATTAGCAAAAAAAATCTAAGTTGGTGGAGCTTCATAGTCCAAATGGCAAGTTGGTAGGGCATGGCTGTCTGTATCTGTAGAAAAAAAAACTGATTTTAGGACTAAAAGGACAGGAGATATCGTCCGAAATGTGTTGGACCCTTACTAATAAAAAAGAAAAATCTATGTGCTTTGGACCCTTAATAAGATGCAGCAAGCTATTTACACTCAGACGTGCCATCATCACCCACCTTCACTCTCAGACTGGGGAGCCCGTTTCAGTCCTGGCAGGAGATCAACACGTGAGTTCCGAGAAATGTCAGGTGATGCGCGCTCTATCCTACAGCTGAGCTCCGGTCAGTACTGAATTCTCCCCCTTCCTTTATACTAATTTTGGTGCTGCGTGTGGGCAGGGGACCAGCTGGCCAGGTTCACCCTTCTCCTCAGGCAATGTGTTCTCAATTTTCCAATTTTATCCGGGTAATGCCACTTGCGATTTTGATCAAAAATAATAAGACAAGTTCCCAAAATCAACGTATTCCCCTCTTGAAGAGGAAGAGGTAGCAGGTCATGACAGGATGCAGCTGCTGATCTAAGAACATTGTAAGTAATAATTCAGTTATTTGAATTCATCCCAGAGCTTAAGTAAGTTTCATGTTTTGTATTTTGTTTTAGAGAAACTCAAAAGACCAAATAAAAGCTTCATGGCTTGATACTATTATCATTGAGCTTTGTCTTACAGCAGCTCTGATTGTATTAAGGCTTTCTGTGTCATCTGTAAGGTTGTCCTGCCCCGATTGTCCGCTCCTTCTGTGTGGCACGCCCCCTCATTAACCCTGTGTGGATTCCCCGTGTTTACCAAGTGTTTCTGATTGTTGTCATTAGTCCATTGTATTTAGTCCGCATTTCCGTTTGTTTCCCCAGTACCGTCATTGTATTGTCAGTCTGCCTTACCACTTGCAGTGTTGGGCTAGCTACTTGTAACATGTAAGGAGCTAAACTATCAGTTACTCAACAATAAATTAAGCTTCACTGCACAAAAGCTACCACCCATAGAAATATAGCAAGCTAACAAATAACAAATATGGCAAAAGTTACTACATCCGAAGCTACTTCACGTTGTTCCAACCTAATGCCAGATCAGTGCAAAATGAGTCAGATACATTGGTTAAGACATTTATTAAAGAACAACCCATGATTTAACACAGTGTAGACATTGTGTTGTGAAGCATTGAGACATAAATAAGAGGGGTAATGGTGCATTCTTACTGTTATTGTTCTAACAAGTGTTTGTTTACATGGCACAAGAAAAGTTTTTCGAAAGTGGCATCAGAAAAGTGGTTTCTTTTTCGTCTGAAAATGTCCTTTCCTACGCTTAACAGTCTTTCACAGGCTGCACTTGCTGGGACCACTGTATTGTATTTATACTTTTTTGTCATGTTGCACAGTGCGCAAAGCGCAGACAAAAAGCAGAATGCCAGGAATCAGGGAAAATACAAGGTTTAATAAAAGGAAAGGCAAACAGGTAGAGATTAACACTACAATTACCGGACTGCGGAAACAAACTGAAATGCAGAATAAATACACTGAATTAATGATAGTTACCTGAAATATCTCATGAACACAGGGAATCCACATGGGATTATTGAGGAGGTGTGGCACATGAGAGGAGCAGATGATCAGGAATGACAGGACCACCC
>JAABNY020000002.1:25340707-25355526 GCA_015164015.2 Brevimyrus niger | reverse complement strand
TGCCAGATTAAACCCCTTCGTTACCCTTACCTGAAAACTCCTGCCTTTTGGTTCTTGCTGCACTCACAATCGTTACAGGATGAAACCTCACTTTGTTTTTCTACGTTATGTTTTATGTGCTCCTACTCTCTCACAAATTTTTATAAAGTTTTAAAACAAAGTTTCAATATCCTTAGTCTCCTGTAATATCCTTATTTTTGCTTTAAAAAGGTTGCCGACACCTGAGTTTCGTCCATCCCTGGTTATAATGAAACTAAAAACCAATCTCAGTATAAAATAGTCAAAACGTCAATTACATGTGTCAATTACATGTGTACCAAGCTGCCACTCAATATTCAAAGCATGCCAAGAATGCACCATGTCTAAGATGCGTTACAAAAAAAAATTAACACCTGCTGTAAACGTAACACTGAAAAGATGCCTAAAAGGGCACCTCAGTGTTGGCAGATACAAGTTAAGTAACTTGATAATAAAGTACATGTCTGCAGAAAACACAAACAGTCAATTTTAAGTTAACTGGCCGCTGTGTAAAAGGCGACAGAAAAGAATGTTACAGGGTCCAAGGTATTACTGGCCTAGCTAATCTGTGATCAGAATAACAGTGTTTGGTAAAGTCAGCGCTACCACCACAAAAGTTTGAGAAAAGTCTGTTGCTGTCCAGAATTTTATACACAATGTAATGCTAGCACATGAACTGCTAAGCATGTAGCTAATTAGCAAACACTCCCGCCTAAATTAGCGCTTTTTCCCCAGTGCAATAAATATACGTTAGGGTTATATTTATACAAAACGTAAAGTCCGCTAATGATTAAAAAATCCAAATTAAAGTTACCTCAGAAACTTCGTCTTTGGTCTGAGCTTTTTTTTTAGCTTCGCGCCACTCGGTCGAACCAATAGAACACTTTATGGCGGATGAGTGCCCAAAAAGACTGAATACTTTAATTAAATCAAAAGGTGCTTTAACAAAGTATTACTGTAGTTTAAGGGCGTGCACACTTATGCAACCAGCTTATTGTACGCTTTTTTATTTTTTGTATTTTTCCCCCCCAAACAGATTTGTTTTTTAATTGAACTGTACAGGTTGTAGGTCACATTGGAGGTGGGAAAAATTTCGAAATTTATCGTTTTCATCTTTTTACAATATTAGGTCTTGGCAGTTTAACAGGGGTGTGTACACTTTTTATGTCCACTGTATTTTTAAAATAGATTTTAGAGATTTATACATGTTACCCACCCACCCTCCCGCCAGCCTATATAAGCCTCCCATTCTGGTCCTTTCTGGGTGTGGCAGAAAGCAAACATCCCATTTTGCAGTTTCGAATGTATGGTTCTGTGACCTCCCCTGTTTAGTTCTGATCCTCTGTGGTCCTGTTATTTTGTGGTTTTCCCATTGTGATTCTGTCCCATTTATTCATTAAACAGTTGCTGTGTCGGGACCACCCAGTAGGACGTCATCCTTTTCCCATCTGCACCCTGACAAGCCGTGACAGAATCATGAAGCCAGCACTACGGTTTAGTATCATGATTGCAACTTGTCTGCTAATGGTGGTGTACTTCATCCTGCCGAAACTGTTTTTGCCCATGCAGTTGGACCCTACAGTCAAAAAGACTGCAGTGTGGGATGAAAATTACTTTGAGATCAGGGGGGAGATGCAGGGTACCATAAGGAAGTTTTGGGAAACAAACAAGTTTGGTGTGCCACCTAACATTAAGCATCGGAATCTGACAGTGAGCCAAACCGAGCTCACGTATGAGTTGCAGACTCGGGTATCCCTCAGGATGATACAGCTGGGAGATGGTCCATTTTCTGGAGATGGGTGGCAGGAGAATTTACCCAGGCAAAGTCTGAAACAGACTCTGGGACCGCTGAAGACGTGTGCTGTGGTTATGTCTTCTGGGTCCATTATAAACTCTACGTTGGGAGCAGAAATTGGTGAGTTTGTCGCCCCTTGTCACTAAAAGCATATAATGACATGGATTATCCTAACAGACACGTTCCATCATGCCACAAAACGGCATTTGTCTTTCTTTGGAGCTGTAAATTGTTTAAAATACCAGATAAATGATAAACTGTTCATACTGTATGTATTAAAAACTGCAGTAATAGGGATTCCTTTCTAAGTGGAAATGTAATCAAGTGAAGTATGTGGGTTTGGTGTGGAAATATCATGAGAGATGTGTGACAGAAGCTGTATGCTCCTGCCTCTTCGCTGCTTAGATAAACATGACGCTGTACTCCGGTTCAATGCGGCTCCCACCCAAAGCTACAGTGTGGATGTAGGCAACAAGACAACCGTGCGCCTCGTCAACTCACAGGTATGGTTATTAGAGTCTTCATTTTGAGTGTGTTGAGTTTGTCACTCATTGGAGGATTAGTAAGACCAGGAATTCTGCATTTGTATGGGGTCAGATGGTCTCAAGACGGAGAGTCAGAGACTGTGTTCAGAATGTCCACCCAGCCCATCATTCACTTACTATATTGGGCCGGTTTCCGGAACAAGGATTAAGACTAGTCTTGGACTAAATTGCTGTTTCAATGGAGATTCACTATTGTAACTCAAAGATAGTCCAGGCTTAGGCTTGTTAAGGATTGTTAAATTCTTGACTGGGAAACTGCCCAATAGTGTTTGCTACACAGAACACTCACTAGGGGATAAGGGCAGACAGCGTTTGATACATTGTGGACACCAGGGTGATGTTACGCTGCTACATAATTCTGTGTTACAGAGAATAAGAGATATTCAGTGGTACAATTGGCGGAGCTTAAATGAGGCTCCGTCTATGACGTCATAAGCAGAAGAGGGCGTGTCCCTTATTAATGTCGATCTCTAACACCATAGCTCTGGGGCTCTGGCATAGGCCTGAACGCCCCACTGCGGGCCTGGGGGGTTGGATAAAGTATCTAACTACAATTGTTTAATCAGCGGAATAAAGTACCATAACTAAAACGGTTGTATGACAAATTAGTGAAAATTTTTAAACCAATAAAATTTAAGGAATAAAACTATTTAGTTGTATTTTGTTAGTTTTATTTAAATGAGTTGGACAGCATTATTTAATTACATTTAATAGCTGTAGGAACTAGTGAACGGTATTTATCAACATTCATCAAAACATCTTCAAGTTTCCAATATGGAAGGTCACTGACAGGGCTGGACTGGGACCAAAAAAATGGCCCTGGCATTTTTTGGTAATGGCGGTCCACTATGATTATTTATACAATATGCGAAAGCACACACAGCACATGTGCCAAGGTTAAATTAACACTGCATGGTGTTTATATGGGTTCACACCAATTAGTATTACCTTTAACACCATACAGTGTGCAGTAAGTGTTGTTTTTACAGTGTTAATATTCATTATGTCTTGTAGTGTTCAGTTTACAACCTACTGTAAAGTGTTAAGAAAACTACATTCATTTGAACTCATTTGGGCATTCAACTGCTGTGTTTCACTAACCCACCATACTAAGAAAAAGTCAGACCAACATAGCCTTGCTCTTTTCATACAAGAAGCACCTGATAACTAAAGAGCCGTGTTCGTGTAAGACACCCATCACCAAACAGAGTTTATGAAGATAGGCTGTGTTAGACTGCATAACATAATTGTTTAGTTGGGCTTAGAAAAGGTGAGAGGTAGTTCAATGGTTGAAGGAGTGTGTTTCCACTTAAGCAGCTATAATGGGTGGTGGCCTAATTGCTTGTAGAACTTGGAATAGAAGAACAAATCAAATCCCTTTGCTCATGTAATATTCAGATTTTCATTAAGCTTATATTTTAGAAATCCAACACTATCGAGGATGGTCTGGCACTTATATTAGTCTTTACCACAGTAGTTCTTCTGGGTTGCCCCTGAATGTGTGAGTAGTGTAGTTGTTCTTACATGACTGCATACCCAAAGAAATCTCAATTGTAGAAATATATACAGAATAAGAGAAACAAAATAATTGGTTTTCCGTAGCATTTTCCTCTCAGCCAATGTCTTTCCCAGCTAAACCATAACGATTAGACCGTATTGCCTAGGCACTGGCTAGCAGGTAAAGGCAATTTATGTGGTTTTTGTTCTCTTGCCCTATTCATCACAATCTCTGTGGATTAAAAAAAAAAAATCTAAAGTCAAAAACAGTACTGTGTCATGCTGTGCAAATAAACATCCAGCACCATTGGTCTACAGGGGAGTGGGTGGTACCAGGAACTACTAGAGTTGGATGTCTCGAGACTGGTCTCAAGACCACTTTTTACACTGTCTTGGTCTTGTCACAGTCTCCACGGTCTATGGTCTTGGTTTTGCCTTGATCTTGGATCCCCTAGTCTTGTCTTGATCTCACTGTCTTGGTCATGCTGTCTCAGATTGACATAGTGGTCAGGAGATTTGGAGCAGAAAGTATCCGACACACGACGTAACGTTCCATAATGCAACATTATTATTATTTCACCTTTTGCGCCTTTCACTCCTCCAATCAAAATATGTGTTATATATGAGCAAAATAAGTGTAGTGCTAGTTACTGTAAACATCAGTTAAATGTAGGGCTGCACGATTTGGGGAAATATCAAATCGGGATTTTTCTGACAGAAACTGTGATTACAATTTGATTTGCAATTAAATTTTTTTATGTCAAGCTTCAGTTCAATATTCAGTGTGTAGTAATTTTAAAACATAACACAGCATGAGATACGATCAGTATTAACTGGTCTACATTCTAATGCAAGGATGAGAGTTTAAAGATGCGATGTGCCAAGTTAAATAAAGAATTTCTTATAAAGAAGACGTAACTGAAACATCTGGCTCTATTTTCCACCTGTGCAAAGCATGCGCCAAAGTGGTTTTGCTAGTTTAGTACCAGCACATTGCTCATTTTCACGCCCTGCATGCACGTTACTAAATTAGGAAATGATTTCGGATTTGCTTTCCACTCGTAGGAGTGGTGGTTTTTAAATGAAGCATGGCCAGGGGCATTGTCAGCACGTTGCTATTTTAAGACAGCAAAATGACATTGTGTTTTTGACCAAAATAGGCATGTCTAAATTCGGTGGTGCATTGGTAAGAGGTATTTAAGTGGAGTGTTTTAGAACCGTGTGGGTGCATGACGCTCATTATGGACACAGGTTATGCCCTTAAGGTACACTAATAGGTATATATTTTGTTTTATTTCATTTATTTACATTTTATTATGAAAAACATCCGGTCCTTTTAAATTAATCTTACTGTTTAATGAAACACCTAGGTAAAACACCTGCGTGAAGTTGCCCCCCCATATGTTTCAGATTTCAGCCAAACTGGTTTCAATCGTATGTGCCGCATTTGTGCCATTAACATTTTTTGTGTCATTTTAGTTTCTGAGAGAGAAATACATGGTAAGGTCATCAGTGTGAAGTTAACCCCCCCATTCGCATTTGATTTCCACCAGACCGATTGCAATTGTATATGCTGCGTTCATGCTGGTTTGTGCTGTTAAAACTTTCCTTTGTGCTGCCTTTGTGCCCTTTTTGGACCTTGCGCTGGTGCAAAGTCTGGTTTTTCCTCCATCAAAATAGCAAAATTGATTTGGACACGGCTAAAACTATTGGTTCTGCTTTGAGCTTTACCCTTTGTGTTAGATCATCAGAATTGATCCCATTGTCTCCATTTACATATTATATTTTAAGGTTGTGTAGAAACTTTCATTTTAGTAACTTTCAGGCAGCAATCCATGATCTGCTAATTCACTGGGGTATAAATAAGAAGTAATAAGGAAGCCAAAGATAAGATAACACCCAATCAAATGAGGGAGAAGTGTGTTGGTTTCTATAACTCAGGGAATGGAAATACTAATAAAAAAATAGCAACACCTTAAAATGCCCATTTCTACCATTTGGGCAATAATTCAAAACTTCAGATTAGGGGTGTCAAATACCAGTATTGATGGTACCCATAATGTTTAAAAACTGAAATATTGATATTGTGTTAACAATACACATATGGAAATATTGTGAATAATCCACAGCCAGTAACTATCTGATTCCCACTCCGACACAGTTGGTGGTGGCATTGCTTGTTAACGCTGTTTGCCACCAGCGCTCTGAGATACCAGAACTCAAAAAGACCACAGAGACCAATTGTGACACCTCTTAGTTACACCAAAGTGAAAGACAGACAGATCCTGTTAGATGAGATTAATAATCTAGAATGTAACAATCTATTTTATTAGCTAAAAAGTGGATTTTTCTGTGTGCATGTGTTGTGGTTTTTACCTTTCAAATCAAAAGTCAGATAAGTGAAACATTCTATAGAAATATCCTGCCATTTTTCAATAAACCATAAAAGAATTGAGGCCATACTGAGAAGAACCTGATCCCTGCTGTTAAATATGGTGGAGGTTCAACAAACAAAATAAATATACGTATGGTTTGCTAATTATTCGCTACAGAGAAACACATGTGTATGCTGTACTTAACTGGGTTGAGATACTGAAGTTGTTGATACTTCTGGTGAATTTCTCAAGAGATTTTCTCTCTCCTGCCCCAAAGGTTCTGATGTCTCATAATACTAGATTCCTCAGTGATCCCCTGTACAGGACAGGCATCCTTATTGTGTGGGACCCCTCTCCCTACTCCAAAAACCTCTACGCAGTAAGTGTTACCAAATACCCTCTTTTGGGGTATCCACAGCACTCATTCAATACCTTTACATGCACAGCTAAGTCGAGCTGCAGTTATAGGTCGACTACGCCTTTTAAGCAGACTACTCTTCTTGTCCCAGTATACATGCACAAAGGGAAATCGATTTATTGACCGTAGTATGTCTGACTCCACAACAATAGGTGGTGATATGGCTCCTTTCAGCTTGTTAGTATTGGGCTTTTTCCGGTTGACCTATTACGTCACAGACGTAAAAAAAATTATAAAATTTGTAAGAATGGGTGTGTGGACAAATTAAGCAAAAGAAACTGTAATTGCTGATCTGTTACAATCAATATTGAGGTATTTATGAAACAAAAAGGAATTAAATATCTCATAAATATCTCATGAACCCATCTTGGAGTGATTAAAACAGCAAGGATGAAAATGATTATGATTGTCTTGTAGAACGCAAGCAGCACTCATGCCAAATAAGAAGAGGTACACTTTAAACTGATTTTTAAACATATTCCAGATAATCTTAAAAATTAGTTATCATTAACATTGTAAAACCTACTATTTTTTTCTATGACAATATAAAAATGTTTTAATGAGACAAACTCCTTGCGTCATAATGTTCATAATAAATTGAAGGGAAAAAAGCCTGAATCAAGGTCACTAGCGATGTAACAATTGAATGTGCGTAACATGCGATGTTGATATTAATATTGTCCAGTCCAACTACAGCCGTTTTAAAAATTCAATACAAAATAATTGCATGCACAGAGCACGCAGGCCAATTTAAGTTGATTGACTGCATATAATCAGGAGTAAACCGACTCCCAGTTGCAGTATCTGGGTGTCTTAGTCCGACTTTGAGAAATTCAATTTAGTATGATTTCAGTCAGACTAACGTGTTTAAATGTACTTTAAAACTCTGGGTTTAGTCGGACAAACACAATAATTTGATTTTCTTAGTGTGCATGTAAACATACTGATTGCCTGCCTCTGTATAGGCTTTTGTGGTCAGTAGCCTTCACACCTCACACCAGAACATCTCAATTTGCAGTGTCCCGTCTGTGATGTCACAAACTCTCACCTTCGTCACTGTAAATTGTGGCTACTCTGTCTCCACAGTGGTATAAGAATCCAGACTTTAACTTCTTTCGGACGTACCAGGAGTACAGGAAGCTCCACCCAGAGCAGCCATTCTACATCCTGAGTCCAAGCTTTCAGTGGAACCTGTGGGACATCATTCAGGAGAACTCCCCAGTGCCCATTCAGCCCCACCCCCCGTCCTCTGGCATGCTGGGTAAGTTAGCTGTTACCGAGACTGCAGTACAGCACTAAACAGACAGTCACTGGGTAATGTAAAACCACTTCTCCTTTCTTCTCTGAAGGCATTGTGGTGATGATGAACCTCTGTAAGCAGATCAGTGTGTACGAGTTCCTGCCATCGCACAGGAGAACCAGTCTCTGCCATTATTTTGAAAGATTCCACAACAAGCAATGTACTGTGGGACACTACCACCCTTTAACCTTCGAGAAGAACCTCATCAAGCAACTCAACCTCGGGACGGATGATGATATCTACATGTCTGGGAAGGTGACTCTGCGTGGATTCTCATAACTGAACTCTTACTCAGGTATTTTACCCATCAGACAATTTTTCCTTCTATGGACAGTGACAACATGGCTGATTTTGACATAAAACCCACAGTAATGGAATATTTAGTAAATACTAAATGTTCAAACAAGTTGTATGTTACATCCTACTCGCCATGTTTGTCGCACCCTCTTGATTTCCTCTCTGCCTCAGCCAGTGCCTGTCAGCCTTACCTCTCGTTCCTGCCCACTTGTTAATCACTCTTAGCTGGCTGGTGTTTGCTCCCTTGATAATCATGTATATAAGTGCTCCCTAGTCCACTGCTCCCTACTTCTATCATTGCCTGTTTACGCTCCCATACCTGCACTGTCTGCACTGTATAATAAATTAACTGATAAAGGTTTGCTTCATACTGCAGCTGCATCTGGGTCATACTTCTCATTTTAGTTTGACAGTGTATTTTCAAACCAGTTAAGATATTGTTTTTTTAACTATTATATTGAATAGTTCAAGGTTGTAGCCATGGAGTCAACATTGGAGGGGGACAAAATCTACTGCCAATAACACCCCCCTTCCCCCAATAGAAAAACACCTTTCCTGCCATACTAAAATATTTGAAAATTTACTAACACATGGACATGAGATGAAGTTCTTTTTTATTTTCTATGTTTAATATAAAGTATGATCATAGCCATTATCATGAATTCTATGCATTGCTACAGAAAGGCAAGTCCGGATTCTGAGCCTAAGGCTAACGTTGTGGTTTACTTACACATACACTTTGAGCTATCCCTTTTCCCCTCTGCTCTCCAGACATTTCCTCTCAATAATGTATTTGAGTTGCCATTCTTTAAACAAAGGATCCAAAGACTTTTTGCATTTATTGTTGTCTCCAATAAAGATTGCCATATTCCTTCAATGTGGTATCTGTCCAGTTTCTTTTGGTGCACATCATGTTTGTTTTGTTTCGATTTTCTATGACATATCACACAGATATGTCATTGAAAATGGGACTACGGTGATCGCCGGCCTATCACGGAAGATGCATTCCACACCCATCAGCAATAGGTGAAAATCCGCGATATAAAAAGACAGTACAGTGGTACCTCGGATCTCGAACTCACTAGAACTCAAATTTCTTGAAAGTCGAACAAACCAGTTTACTAAAATGCAATTCCTACTTGAATGCCTTTTTCACAGACTAGACGATTAACCAAATAAAGCAGCGCAACATTACAGTAACTAACAATAAATAAACCACTAACTTACGTGTACTATTATAGCATTTATTTTACCAGGTAAATTAACTGAAAACTAGTTCTCACTGCTTTACGTGATATTCGGGAGAAATACTACATTACGCATCGGAACTGCCTGGGATACAAATGTCAGGCGTGTAACTAAACTCTTCAGCCAATAAGGGCAAAGGTGTGTCCTCACGGAGGCGGTTCCAGTTTGTCCAGCTGGTTGAGAGGTCGCAATGCATTTAACCGTAATGCATTGCGTCAGGATCAGAATGTGTTGCTTTAAGCCAACATTGTAAGCAAGTCAAATGCACCCAATGACCAGACTGGGGAAAAAAACTGAAACGCGAACTTAATAAAGAGGACTAATGACAACAACCAGAAACAGCTGATCACATGGTGATCTCACACGAATTTAAGGAGGGGGCGTGGCACACGGAAGGAGCGAACAATCGGGGCAGGACAGGGGTAATGTACTGGGATAAGATATTTATCATTTTGGAAGCCATTAAGAAAAAATTCTTTTGTTTTATCCTGTTCATTTTAAATAACAAAATAAAAAATTGTTGGAATTTTGGGGGGCCAGGAACCAATTAATTGGTTTTCCATTATTTCTTATAGGAAAAATTATAGAAACTCAAACTTTTTAGGCTTCGATCCGGAGTCCGAGACGGATTAAGTTTGAGAACCGAGGTATCACTGTATAAACATTCTTTTTATAGTTTAAGCCCTATAATACCTCTCCCAGCCTCAGGAGGTGAGCCTAATCATAGAGAAGATAAGATGGGTGCTCCTCATTCGAAGGGAGATGGACTGGCCCTCCGCACCACCCTCTAGAAATACTCCATTGTTCTCTACAACCAGACTGGTGAAGTTCCCACTACCAGAGGGGGGAAAATCTGCACTAGTCTGTAGTGTTTTTGAGTAAGCCCTGGTTTCGCTAGACTGAATATTGAGCTATGGTGCATAGTAATAGGCTTACCGTGATGGAATGCCCTGTGATTGGTTATTTCTTGTTCTACTGCTAAAGCATGTGGGTGTTCAATAAAAAAAAAGGACACATGCAAACCGTGTCTCAGCATGTTTGCGGAGGAATAGAACACAACACAGTCCCTTTTCACCCCTTCTATATGAAGGAGACAGAAAAATATACAAACACCAACAACCACTGGTCCAGGTAAGAGCCCCACCACAATTCCAGAACTGCACCCAGAGGAAGTCGACGGCAAGATTTTTATGGCCCTGTGCAGGAGGAATCATCTCCAGACCTCTGGTTACCTACCCCGAGGAGCCCACCACATCTCCAGTTTTCTCCCCAGGGGAGGCCACTGCCATCACCATGCCTGGCCCAGGTAAGGCTGCTTTCGCTGTCACCATGTCTGGCCTCAGAGAGGCTGCCTCTGTTGCTGCTCCTGGCCCCAGAGCGGCCATCACCATGCCTGGCCCCAGGGAAGTCATTGCTTATGCTATCGACCTGGGAGAGACCGCTACTGCGCCCTACCAAATCTGCTGGTTCTGTTTGTTTCCTGGTATCCCAGCCTCATCCACCACGCTTCAAGATATTCTGCCCTCACAATGACATGCTGTCATGTCAGAGTCCCCTCTCTTCATTGTCCCAGTCACTCACACATGCATACCTATGGGCAACTCCAATCAGCCTCAGCATCTCTTTGGACTAGTGGGGGGAAACCGGAGTACCCGGAGGAAACCCCACGACAGCACAGGGAGAACATGCAAACTTTACACACATGTAACCCAGGCGAAGACTCGAACCCGGGTCTCAGAGGTGTGAGGCAACAGTGCTAACCACTGCACCACCATGCCACCCCTCGGAGCAAGTTTGTTCTATGTAAACAATGATTAGCTCACAAACTTAATCCAGATCTGTACATGGAAATCCGTTCAGTCATGGCCTTGTCTTTCATGGATGAGTGACCAATGGCAATCGGTGCAGAAATAATAAGAAAGGAATTGAGATGGGTTTTGCGCGATCGGCAAGATCCCTTATTGTTGCTGGATAATATTCTTTTTGAAAGATACCGCTTCAGCTGAGATGGAATATTGTATCTTAAAGGTTTTTTTAGCTGTTATTAGAAATATATATTTGTCCTTCACTTAAACTTGTTCCCATGTCCTGCATGATTATAGTTGTATCTGATCTGTAATTATGACAATAAAATAATAATGAGACATTGGATACATAATACTACATTCAAGTGATAAATACAATAACTAAAACTACTTACACATTTAATTTGTCAGACACTTTTTTCCAGCCGTCTTTTCTGATTTGGGCCACTTTGCATGCATTTCCTTTAGTACATATGCATATAGTGGCTAGCATTAGCCACATTACCACGCCGCTATTTAAACCGAAAGCAAACTACCTGATGTCCTGATGTTGCAAAGCATTGTTGCCATGCTAGTGACCTCTACTGAGTGTTTCTTTGTCTAGTGTCTTCCCCGATTGCCCTGCCTGCCTTGTCTCACCTGTCCTGTTTCCCTGATCGAACCTGCCTCCCTGCCTGTTCTTGCCTGCCTTCCCTGCCTTGTCTTCCCGGGTTGCCTGCATCCTCTGTTCAATCCCATTGTCACCTCATCCCGTCATTGCCCGTAGGACTGATCTCTCTGGCTTTAGCCCTTCCGCGATCAACGTGACTACCCTTTTGGATTTCCCCTTTAGCTTTGGTTGCACCTGGCTTTTCCTTCAATAAATCCTTCTCCTGCACTATGGGATCTGCTTCTTCCCTGGTTTTGCGATACTACAATACCCCTCTAATAAAAGGTCCTGTTCAGATTGCGTGCAGAACTGTGCCCTGTTTTTTTGACATTTTCTGGAAGCCAATGAGAGACTTGCTGATCAAGTTTTCTAGATTCAATATATAGGGGCTTTAAGGAGCGCGGGTGTGCTCAATCATCTCGGATGGAAGGATCCAGATAGACTACCCAGCTGCATTTCAAAAACCAACTTATCCCGGATTAGTTTCACGGGCATTAACTCATCCAAGATGAGGCATCTGATCTCAGATGATTTAAGAGACGTACGAAAAAATACCTCCTCGAAGATATAAAGGAAAAAAACAAAAAAACTAAGAAAGAAATAGGGCAGCAGCACATAGTAACGACTCAATAAGGAACTGAACATAGGCAGGCACATACACTGCGTGTCTGAAAAAAAGGTCACCACCTGGAATTAACTAAGCAAATACATACAAGCCTCCTATTGGATAATTACTGCATGGGCGATTATCTTTCAGCTTGCAACAAGTTATTTAACCCTAACTGGTGCAATGAGTTGCTTCTCATTTCTTAAACAACAAAAGACACATCTCGTGGTCGTGGAAAAGATGTTAGTCTGTTTGAGAAGGGTCAAATTATTGGCATGCATCAAGCAGAGAAAACATCTAAGGAGATTGCAGAGACTACTAAAATTGGGTTAATAACTGTCCAGTGCATTATTAAAGACTGGAAGGACCGTGGGGACCCATCGTCTTCGAGGAAGAAATGTGGCTGGAAAAAAATCCTGAATGATCGTACTCGGCGATCACTTAAACATTTCCTGAAATCAAATTGAAAAAAAAACAACAGTAGAAGTCAGGGCTGTGTTTAATAGTGAAAGTAAAAGCATTCCCACACGCACAATGCGAAGGGGACTCAAGGGATTGGGACTGAACAGCTGTGTAGCCGTATGAAAACCACTAATCAGTGAGGCAAACTGGAAAAAGGTTTCAATTTGCTAGGGAGCATAAAGATTGGACTCTGGAGCAATGGAAGAAGGTCATGTGGTCTAATGAGTCCAGATGTACCCTCTTCCAGAGTGATGGGCGTATCAGGGTAAGAAGAGAAGCAAATGAAGTGATGCACCCATCATGCCTAGTGCCTACTGTATAAGAATGTGGGGGCAGTGCTATGATCTGGGGTTGCTGCAGTTGCTTAGGTCTCGGTTCAGCAACAGTATGTGCTCCAAGAATGAGGTCAGCTGACTACCTGAATATACTGAATGACCAGGTTATTCCATCGATGGATTTTTTTCTTCCCTGATGACACAGGCATGTTGCAAGATAACAATGCCAGGATTCATCGGGCTCAAATTTTGAAAGAGTGCTTCAGAGAGCATGACACATCATTTTCACACATAGATTGGCCAGCACAGAATCCAGACCTCAACCCCATTGTGAATCTTTGGATGTGCTGGAGAAGGCTTTGTGCAGCGGTCAGACTCTACCATCATCAATGCAAGATCTTGGTGAAAAATGTATGCAACACTGGATGGAAGTACATCTTGTGACATTGCAGAAGTTTATCGAAACAATGCCACAGCAAATGCGTGCGGGAATCAAACCTAAAGGGGGTCCAACAAAATATTAGAGTGTGTGACCATTTCATTGGTGGCAAGGTGTTGGTTCTGTGGTATACTGTAGTTTCACCCTAAGGCCCCAAATTAGGGTTAGGGTTACCAAACTGAGGCTAGGGTTAGGGTTAGCCAAAGTATGGCATGACCAGCCATCAATATGTGTTTTTATGACAGTTCTGCTACCCCATAGGATGAACAACCACAGTTTAGCATACTTTAATAGCATATTTCCTACTTTTCAATAGCCTGTTGTTTCACCCTAAAGCCCCAAGCTAGGGTTATAGTTAGCAGACTGTAGCTAGGGTTACGGTTATAAAATGTATAGCTTGTCCAGCCATCAGCATGTGTTTTTATGACAGTTCTGCTCCCCCTTAGGATGAGCAACCACAGTTTAGAATACTTTAGTAGCATATTTCCTACTTTTCAATAGCCTGTTGTTTCCCCCCAAGGCCCCAAATTAGGGTTAGCAGACTGAGGCTAAGGTTTGGGTTAGCAAAATTATGGCATGTTCAGCCATCAACATATGCTTTTATGACAGTTCTGCTCCCCAATACAATGAGCAACCACAGTTAAGCATACTTTAGTAGCATATTTCCTACTTTTCAATAGCCTGTTGTTTCACCCTAAGGCCCCAAATTAGGGTTATGGTTAGCAGACTGAAGCTAGGGTTACGGTTAGAAAAGATATAGCTTGTCCAGCCATCAGCATGTGTTTTTATGACAGTTTTGCTCCCCAATAGGATGAGAAACCACAGTTTACCAGATTTTAGTAGCATATTTTCTACTTTCCAAAATCCTGTTGTTTCACCCTAAGCTCCCAAATTAGAGTTAGGGTTAGCAAACTGAGGCTAGGGTTAGGGTTAGCAAAAGTATGGCATGTTCAGCCATCAACATATGTTTTTATGACAATTCCGCTCCCCCATAGGATGAGAAACCACAGTTTACCAGATTTTAGTAGCACATTTCCTACTTTCCAAAAGCCTGTTGTTTCACCCTAAGCCCCCAAATTAGGGTTAGGG
>JAABNY020000002.1:25296505-25314969 GCA_015164015.2 Brevimyrus niger | reverse complement strand
TGGATTTCTTGCTTAGCTGCATAATTTGTTGGATTTAAGGTACCCCAGTTTAAATTAACTTTATCTTCATTACATTTACCTTAAATCTGATAAGTTGTTCAGTTAACTAAAACATCTTGCTTTTTGAAACAGGCTGTTCCAGAAACTGGGAGTAGACTTAGTACCAGTCAATCACTACGGCAACTAATCTGTGGAACTAAACCTACTCGCCAGCTGATTGGCTGACAGAAATTCGGGTTTGATGGGCAGGACTCGGCTTGCATCAGCAAGAGACGCTTGACATAGAAGTAGAAATTCCTCTCCAGTTAGACATTCTAATATTCCCTGATGGATTCCTCCATGAATGTTACTGTTTCTCATCGTAGTCGAATAATTAGTAATGTTCACCTGGGATCAGGAACGTTTAGTTTGATTTAGTTAGTCTAGTTTATCTGAACAACTGCAACAACCGATTTCAAACGTTAACACGCAGTGGATTTGCATTCACATGTTTACGAACTACTCTCACTGGCCACTTTATTAGGTACACCTATTCACTGCACACTAAAGCAAATATCTAATCAGTGAATCACATGCCAACAGCACAGTGTATAAAATCATGCAGATACTGGTCAGGAGCTTCAGTTAATGTTCTCAGCAAACATCATAATGGAGAAAAAAGGTGATTTGAGTGCCTTTGGACATGACATGATTGTTGGTGCCTGTCAGGCTTGTATGAGGATTTCAGAAACTGCTGATCTACTGAGATTTTCACACACAAAAAAGTAACATCTGGTCAGTGGCAGTTTTTTGGGTAAAAATGCCATGTTGATGGCAGAGGTGAGAAAAGAATGGCCAGAATGGTTCAAGCTGATAGAGAGGCAACAGTAATTTAAATATCCTTTCATCACAATCAATGTATGCAGAAGAGCATCTCTGAACACACAACTTGACAAACCTTGAATCAGGTTACAGCAGCAGGTTACAGCAGCAGAAGACCACCGCAGACTACAGTGGACATGGGCTCACCTGAATTAAACTATGGAAGATTGGAAAAATGTTGCCTTGATTTCTGATTGGTTTCTTGAACATGACAATGAATTTATTGTACTTAAATGGCTTTCATGGTCACCAGATCTCAATCTAATAAAGCATTTTTGGGATGTGGTGGAATGGGAGATTCACATGGTGAAGGTGCAGCCATGGGCCATGGAGTTTTTGAGGAACGTTTCAAGCTCTTTATTGAATCTGTCACGAACAGATAAGACAGAAGAGCAACCTGGTAATAGCAAAGTGTACCTAAAAAAGTGGCCGGTGAGTGTATATGCATTTCCATCGTGTTTTTCTACTATGAAAGGATGGTAAAAGTGTCAAAGTAACATCCACATGAATGCCAGGACCCAATATTTCCGAGAGGAACATTGCCCACAGCATCACACTGCCTCTGTCTGCTTGTCTTCTTCCCATAGTGCATCCTGGTGCCATCACTTCCTCAGGTACATGATGCGCACACACCCAGCCGTCCACATGGTATAACAGAAAATGTAAGTCATCAAACCAGGCCACCATTGCTTAGTATTCCAGCTCAAATGCTCACACGCCTGTTTTAAGCACACTTACGGGCTTTCGGTGCTGGACAGGGCTCAACTTGGGTGTTATTATCTCAGTGACTATGGAGCCCCATACAAGGCAAGCTGCAACACACTTTGTGCTCTGACACCTTTATATCATAGCAAGCATCAACTTTTTCAGCAATTTCTGCTACAGTAACTCTCCTGAGGCATTGGAGCAGACAGGCTAGCCTAGGGTGACCAGATAATCCATGTCAGGGAGGACACTTTGAGCTACTTTGGGTTTTGCAAACTACTTTCAAATTGAAAGGTTCCTGTCCTTGTCTAAATAGTTCAGCTCTTCTCGTGCTTTGACTGGCTTGTTTCCTTGATTGAAAGTCTCATCCAGCTGTTTCAAATTAACATTAGTGACACATGCATGATTATAGGAGACTGACCAATCAGCACACAGCAAGAAGTCAGTGCTCAAGTGAAATCCAGATCCATTTAATTGAAATGGTAATTTACAAAACCTTTTGTAGCTTAGAGTGTTCTCTCTGCCAATGCATGCCAATGAGCCTTGGGTGCCCATGATCACATCAAGCCTCAGTGCAACAATCAGCAGTTTGTCTATAAGTGATCGACTTATTTTACAACTCTCACCCTAAACTGCTAGAAGAAAACACACATAAAAGGTTATTTCAAAGACTCCTAGTGTATAGTTAGCAACAAGCTGATTAGTCTCCAGAGAGACCAAAAACAATAATGAACAAAGCTAATCAGTAACACCTCCAAACCATCAGCAAGTTGTAACACTGCCTGTTTAGCAGATTATTTATATATGATTTTTTCTCACATTTTATTTTCAAACTGTCAGCTAAAAGAAATTAAGTGGTGTGTGTGTGTGTGTGTGTGTGTGTGTGTGTGTGTTCAGACATTTTTTATGACATCTTATTTTGTCACCCAGCCCTGCCACAGAGATGCAGAGAGATGGTATAATGTGAAAATTTGTACATTAATTGTTGATTATTGATGTTGATAATTAGAACATCACATTTTAACATTAAAGCACCATACACAGGACAGGTAACGTTTGATGTGTATGCACCACATGATGCTGAAAGGTAGGGGAGAAAATGTGAAAGTGAAACAAACCATTATTTACTGGATAGGTAGCCTACATGGTGCTCTGAGCTTAGGTGATTATATTTGATGTGTTTTAGGTCAGAAGGCCTGGAACATACTGACTGCGTAGCATTTACATTGTGATTGTGGCGCTGAACTGCTGCAGTGCAGATCCACACACATGATTTTTGTTTACCTTCCTTCAGAGCGACGGCTGCACTTTACTTCATGTTCTGTTAAGTCACTGAGAATTTTCTCCTCCGACTATATAGAACACATGTAGCCTCCACTTTCTCCTTTAATACCATGCAATTGGCAAAATTGTTAAAATACTTAATATTATACACATTTTTGAAGTATATTATGCACACCTAGACATTGAACCTATACTGACTATTGTTGTTGTGAGCCGTTACCCGAAGCTCTAGCTGACCCACTGCTGCCACAAGCAGCGTTGGCACTCTAACCTGTTAACATGAGCATCGAAATGGAAGTCAACCTGTTTCACAGCCGCCAAGCACATGCCACAGAGCAAAAATAGGCAACTAAAAGGCATGATTTGCATATTATAAAAACATACCGTTCATTTGCATTGACAATTTATGGTTATTAATTGCAGCAACTCTGTAAGAGCTCAGGCTCATGCACATACACACATTTACAAGATTCCATTTTTGCAAGAGGAAATTGTGTAAATGCCCTATACGGACAACAATACAATCAGGAAGGTAACGTTGTCTTAGCATTTGCGAAACCCAAACTCATCCATCCCACTGCCAGAGAAGCGTGATTCGTCACTCCACAGGACACATTTGCACTGCCCCAGAGTCCAGTGGCGGCGAGCTTTACCCCACCCCATCTGACGCTTGGCATTGCCCCTGTTGATGTGCCCAAGGAAGCCCATTCCACGAAGCTCTCAGTGCACAGTTTTTGTGCTGGGGTTAATGCCAGAGGAAGTCTGAATCTCTCTGCAGTCAACAGAGCCAAAGCAACTTTTATGCACTATTCACCTCAGCGCTCAGCAACCCCACTCTCTAAATTTACATGGTCTGCCACTTCATGACTGAGTTTCTGTTGTTCCTAAATGCTTCCACTTTGCAATACAACCACTTACAGTTGATTGTGAAATATCTAGCAAGGAAGAAATTTCACAAACTGACTTATTGCAAAGGTGACATCCTATCACAGCACCACGCTTGAATTCACTGAGCCCTTCAGAATGACCCATTCTTTCACAAAAGTTTGTGAACATAACTGCATGGCTAGATGCTTGATTCTGTACACCTCTTCCTAACGTTCCATTAATGTTACAGTAAGAACATTCTCTGGCAACTTTGAGAAGTCATTCACATAACGTTGACTAACATTCTGGGAACAATCCCTGTTTGCTAGAAACCATAACACAATCCAAAACATGAAGACTATGTCGTCTTCTAGCAAATGAACTTAAAATAGAACAGGAAGTACAGCAATGTTGTTAATCTTTGTCTTTAACATGATTAAAAACTTTTATTGTATAATCTCAATAATAAATCCTTATTTTGATCAAGTACAGGTACTGATTTTACCAGAGTAGGCAGTTTGTCATGAGGTGGGTGTAACACATCTGGCTCTGAATCATCACAGATTCGTCTACTTTAGAAATTATGGTAGATGGTTAGGTTTATCACAATTCTCCCATCCCTGGACAAGTTCTGGATTTTCCCAAAAGATAAAGATAGGATGTTTAAAAAGCGTTGTTTTCACCACAGTAAAGGGAACATTTTCCAAAAAGTTCATTCTTGTTGCATAAATTGCTACTGGTCCTGCTGGGGTAAAAAGTCATGAACTATTGCACCACACACACTGAATCACCACAGACACTGACTGCCATTTTTGTCACACCGGAAATGATGGCAACGGTTTCCATGATCTCACCTCAACCCAGAAGTACTGGGTCAAGGAGCTGTATGAATTAGAGCAGTGAACTTCTCAGCCTTGTTTTACAAACATGGTATCACCCCACACAGGGCTGTCCTGTCCAGCTGACTGCTTTTCCAACTAGTGCTTCTCACCTAATGGGATTTGGAGCAGCTGACTGGTTGGAAGGATCCAGAAAAAGTGAAATGTGACATAATTTGGACATTTAGTACTTTTTTCTACAAATATGGAAGAGCTACAAAAATAAATATATAAAAAAAGAAATATTAACAAAAATGCTATTACACATACAGTAATTATGATTTTTGCCACTAATTTGCTAATGAAATATAACCATATTTTGACCTTAATTTGTAGTACCTCCAGGAAAATACTGAGGTCTTATAGATAATATAAATTAACACTGATATATTTGTTAAAAGTGGATGTATATCAGATTTCAAAGTCAGCCCGTAATGTTGTTGTGCATTTGCAAATGAAACACGAAATTCAATGCAGACACCCTTCCTCACATTCATTGCACTTGTATAAATTACACCACGATGAAACGATGAAAACGATGAAACTGAACTCTCTTCCTGTTTTTACGCACCATGAAATGACATGAAGTTTCTCTGTCTGTGTGCAGATGGCTAGGAAATAATTGTATTTTTTCGATTAGACTTAATACTTCCTTAAAACTAACATGCTATTGATGTGACTAACTGTCTCTCGTTTCTCTCTCATCTCCAAAAAATAGCTCAAATCGCTCATTTAGGGGGCCCTCTAACCATGCCTGCCTAGACCCCTCTGAGATGTTAGTCCACTCCCACTCAAACTGGTTTATTTGCCTACCACAGAGCTGGAAAAACTGCAATAAGTTCACCTTGCAATATTAAATTTTTTTTTTTGTGAAATTTGGGAGCTGAAAATGATCCATATAGAATATTTTCTGCCAACAGAGTCTGTCAAATAAGTTGGTGGTGAGGCCATAAGTTTGGCCAACAGACACAAAGCCGTGCCGGCAAATCACTTGCTTTTGCTTAAAATGTTTCCATATAGCAGAAGACGAATGTCTTTTAGTAACCAGTTCTTGTTCGCTTTGCTCCTCTTCATTTATTTTTGTTTAATTTCTAACAAACCCACCAGACGGTCTGTAAGGCAGCCCAATAGCAAGAATGACAATGATCATCGCATCACAGAGTGCCTAAAGAAATGCAGTAGTGGTAATCTTTAGCCCGATTTGCAAACATCATTGGTAAAATTTGTTTTCTCTGACTTAATAACAATGTTTTAGCACAACTTATTGATGGTCTCCACCCATCCATGTTGGTATTAAAATTGCACATTGTACAAGGGCGCCATGGTGGTGTACTGGTGGTGTACTGTGATAGCGCTGTTCCCACACATCGCTGCTTTGTGTGTGTTTAGTTTGGATGTTCACCCCATGTGTACGTAGCTTTTTGGTGGATCCTGTCCAAAAACATGCAATTTAGGTAAATGAGAGTGCCTAAATTGACTGTATCTGCATGTGCACTCTGCAACAGCTGATTGTAGTATACTGAATTTTATTTCTGTATTTAAACACTTTTATTATTTATTTATTTATGTCGAATTTGTACTGAAGGGACTGCATCAAATTTCATCGTACTTCATATGATGACGATAAAGATTCATTTCATTTTGTAATTCAAATTCCTGACTGTACAAACTTTCCCATAAGGAGAAACCAGTTTTCTGATACAGAATTAATCATGAGTTTAATCGTTTACAAAAAATATGTCACATTAAATAGTAATTTTAAGTAAACATCATCAAAAAATATACACAATAAAAAGAAAAAGTCTGTACAACACATGTGTGCAGATGTTAAGCTATCTGAATTAAGCAAGCGTCGCAAGTCTCTCTGTGAGTACTTTCAGTATATTAACTTTGTAATCCCACATCACATTGTTCAATAACTGTTACAAGCTACTTACCGCATACTGCTGTTGTCATTATTAAGAATAGTCCTAAAACAGCGGACATTCCACAGACCAAGAGACCAGGAGTCAAGCAATATATTAAGTTGAGTGATAAGCTTACTCGCAAGTGTAAAGCTGAAGAGACTAAATTAACTGTTTGTGAAACCTAATACGTTCTGAAAAAGAGGAACTCTTATTGAGGGAATTATTAAGCAACAGTGCAGAAAACGTTACACAGCCATGCATGGCAGGAAACCTCTTGGGTTTGTATTTTCAAACACTGAGCCCCTGGTGCTTAAAATGTCTACGGTAACGTAGCCCAGATCCTGCCCATAAGGGGCCCATGTCGTTCAGCCCACGTGTAACCTATATGGGGCCCATATCAATCAGCCCCATATGGTTTTGCCGAGATCCTGCCCATATGGGCCCCAAATGGGTAAAATGTGAGCTGGCCAGCCCAGATGGCCCATGTCTTTCCCATATGGGCCCCATATGGGAATGCTACCTGGGGTTTATCACATGTAGGCCTACCTGCCAGGACTGTCACTGGTATAAAGTGTTTCAGTGCTCATAGATGTTTTATTTTTGATGAATGATTATTGTATCTGGACCACAACTAACTGACAGTTTAATGAAGTCAACTACGGCAGAAATGTATAGTTAAAATATAATTAAAAGACTTGCAGATTAAAAAAAAAAGAGAGAGCTATTTAAGGTGGTGGGTATTCATCAAACAATAACAGAATTAGTTAAAAAAATTAAAAAATCAGTCAGTCCTGCCATAACACACAATTGCTGTACAATAAAATCCCGTTATGGTGGACTCACTTAATAACAGAATATCATCTATAACGGATGAGGTCCGCTGGTCTCGGTGTTCTGTCGAAATGATCTACTTTGTCGTACTTTCCTACCACAGTGCTAATCGATAGCCCTAACCCTAACTCTTACCCTGACCCTAAACCCCAAACCCCCTAAATCCTTACCCTAACCCTAATCCAAACCCCTAAAACCTAACCCTAATCCCACGACGGTGGAACTGCACATGCACTAAAAGGCTCGATAGTATGTCTCGATGGGTAGCTCAACTCGCCAGAACACCGGCCGTGTGCCTTTAAGAACATGCAGAAAAAGCATTCGGAATTTCGCTTATGACAGACAAACAACTTGGTGCCCAGGGCTGCTTTTAGCTGTAGTTTTGCAGCTCTGCCTACAAGGTGCAGGGCGTGCCGGTGATATACAGCACAGATACGTAGTCGGGATTATTAATAGTTACGCATCTGGTCAGGTAAAGTTGGATTACTACATGTACAATATAATAATCTATACCACATCTGTGTCTGCAAGAACAGCATTTTTCCCTTAAGGGCTTCCAAAACTTCCATATCTATTCATCTTCCATAAAGATCTTATACCAACATTACCCCTGTCCTGCCCCGATCGTCCGCTCCTTCCGTGTGCCACGCCCCCTCGTTAACCACGTGAGGGATCCCCATGTGATCAGCTGTTTCTGGTTATTGTCACTAGTCCTCTGTATTGAATCAGCGTTTCAGTTTGTTTCTCCAGTCTGGTCATTGAGTGCGTTCGACTTGCTTACAGGGCTGGCTTAAAGCAACACATTCTGATCCTGTCACAATGCGTTACAGTTAAGTGCATTGCGACCTCTCACCCAGCTGCACAAACTGGAACCGCCTCCTTGACGACACACCTTTGCCTTTATTAGCTGAAGAGTTTAGTTACACGCATGACGTTTGTATCCCAGGCAGTTCCGATATGCGTAATCTGCTATTTCGCCTGAATATCGCGTAAAGCAGTTAGAACTGGTTTTCAGTTAATTTAGAGGGTAAAATAACGTTTAAATAAATAGCATAAATGCTGTAATAGCACACGTAAGTTATTGGTTCATTTATTGTTAGTTAATGTAATGTTGTGCTGCTTTAATCATCCAGTCTACGAAGAAGGTATTCAAGTAAGAATTGCATTGTACAGTAGTATGACTCATTTCCTGGCTCGTACAATTTATATTAGATTATTAGGTCAGCGTTCACGATTGGACTTCTTATATTCAGATCAAGTTCTAGGTCAAACTGGTTTGTTCGACTTTCAAGAAATTCAAGTTCTCGTGAGTTCGAAAACCGAGGTACCACTGTAATTGGACTGTTTTGCCAGGTCCCTTGAAGTCCGTTATAACTGGATTTTACTGTATTAGAGAAGTGAAGGTCAAAGATGTTTCATTAAATATTTGCTGTATTTTCTGACCCCACTAAATGGTGCTCTCTGTTCAAGAAAGGGCTCAAAGTATGCTCCAAAGCAAACCATGAGCACCATCCAGTGGTCAGCATCACAGGGCCTGAAGCCTATAACAGACTAAGTCACAATGCTGGAGCACATCCTGGATGGGATGCTAGTCCATTACAGGACACATGCACAACCGATTAAACACTACGCGTAATTTAAACATGCTAATTAATCTAGCTGCATGTCTTTGGACTGGAGCAAGAAACCCGCACAACACAGCAAAAACCAGCTGACTTCACACAAACAAAGCAGGGGTCGAATTTGAACCCCCAACCCTCGAGGTGTTAGGCTTCTTTGCCACCCGCTTATTAGTCAATGAGATATGAAATATAGAATAACAGTTATTGTGACTGTCAACTGGATGGGGGAAAATGAGAAATGGATGAAGATAATCCAATTATTTAGTTAAAAATAATATTTACCATCAATAATTCTGGCATAGATTTTAATGTAAGTAATTCTGGGTCATTATCTTACTGTAGGATCAATCCTTAGCTGATTAGGTGTTACACAAGAGGATATTGCATGAAGCTTTGAGTACCTCTTCCTATCAGATGTTTTTTTTTTTTTAACTTTGCTTATTTTACTTGTTTCCTGAAAAAGGCCGATAACAGTTTGACACTCATGCACTGATAACATAGTTACTCAGTTATGAAGTAATGTAGTTGAAGCATGAAATTCATGAACTGTCAAGATTGATTACTGATGAACTAACAACTAGCAGTACATAGCCAACACTTAGTTACTGGTTAATTGATGCATTAAGTGTTTAGTAATTTTTATGTGAAAATTGCATTATTTTTTAGTTTTCAGCAACCAAAACTGGTTGTTAACCTCTGTCAGTTTACCACTAGCCTTTGTACCATTTCAAGTCATTCACTGGCACTGAACTGTTTAAATTTCAATAAAATTGGAAAAATGGGGGTGTTCTAGTACTTTTGAACAGCTGTATATTTGCATTCTCATCAGTCTTGAGGCTCTCTGTAACTGGAAACTGCACGATTCACTTCCCTGGAAACTTCTTATATATGCCGTGCATTGACATGCTGATTCATAAGAAAAAAGAGAGAAGTACAGATATGAAAAAGTAGGACGCAAACAATCTTCATCATGATACAGAGAGCTAAGCTGAGCTGCGCTGGAGTAATGGACCTGCTGGTGGCGTGGGGGCCAGCGCCTGGAGTGCAGGGGCATACTATAATAAGCGAGAGCGCGTAATGCGCGTTCAGGGTGTACTATAATGAGCGAGAGCGCGTACTGCGCGTTCAGGGCGTCCTATAATGAGCGAGAGCGCGTACTGCGCGTTCAGGGCGTACTATAATGAGCGAGAGCGCGTACTGCGCGTTCAGGGCGTACTATAATGATTGAGAGCGCATTCAGCGGCAGGTCCTCACATCGCAAGGGCGAAGTAAAGCCGTTTATGCAGCCCCACTTAAAGCCAGCAGCATATCAATACATCTCTGTGCTCAGGAGAACTTTCTTGGCCCTCGAATGTGCATCGCACATGGAGGAGCATGCCAGTGTTGCTGCTATTGGACCAGATAATGCTGCACCACGGGGTAGCCGTTCCTCCCACATGCTCAGCCCCCCCCCCCTCCTCATCTGAAGCGTGGGAGGAGGAAGTAACTATGGGAGGGTTTCCACTGCCTGTCTATGTCATACATCAAGCTGCCAAGCAGCGTAAGGGGCCTCTGACTGCTGACTCCTGTTAAACCTCCCAGGGGCCATAACAAGCAGATCAGCAATAATGGCCACTTTCATCAAAGCCCCCCAACCCTCCTTGAAAAGGTCTGCTGTAAAAAACCAATCCAAACCACAGCAATCATTTGCTGCAGTCCTGTTTGATGATTTTGCTGATGCTGGATTAGAAATGTTTTCCTTCATTGATTTCATTCTAAATATGAACACGCAACATTCACCCTCTATACACTTTTTGATACAGTAGGAAATACGATATGGGTTTCCGGGTTTATCAGGAATAAATACAATGCTGAACTCTGGGTTTAGTTCTATATGCCTGAGCTGTTTCACCCCGGGGGACTCGTTTCCTTAATCTAGGGTAAGTATCTGCTTTGTTGCTGAAACAGTGAGTGCGAGAGAGAGTGGGAGGAGAACAAGGGGGTGGGAGGGAAGGGAGATTCTGCTCCCCAGAGGCTGGTGACTCACCCTCTCGCAGCCGGATTTCGTGCGTCACTTCTGCACGCCTGTGGAAGGAGATAGTGGAGAGGTGCCCACGTTTAATTACTGCCTGCCAGATTATATTTGCTGTAGCAATGCACACCCCCTCACGTACTGCAGAAATCCAAACACACACACATGCCGCCTCCCGCATGCACACCCCCATGATCTGCACACACGCACACCTCCTCACATGCACTGTGGAGAAATCCATGCATATAAACAAGTTCTATATACAGCACAGATGCAAATCCATCCATCCATTTTCTGTAACCACGTGTCCTATTTAGGGTTGTGGGGGGTCTGGAGCCTATCCCAGTGGCTATGGGCGCAAGGGCCAGATGCACATGGATATATGCAAAAAGATGTTAAATGAATTACAGGCAGCCCCCAGGTTACAAACGAGTCTGTCTTTAGGTTGAATTTGTAGGCAAGTCAAAAAGATTATAATTTTTTACGTAATAATTATAATAATATCATTATTACAGTAATAATGTAGTGCTGAACTTCAAATGGCTGAAGCTGCGCGATGTTTTAATAAGCATCAAAGTAGTGCATACATTTGTTATTATGAACCATTGTATTTAATTCGAATTTTTTATATTATAGGCTTTATAACAGACCATTCATAAAGTACAAGTTTTCTGTAAATCAGATATCCCTAACCTGAGGACTGCCTGCATATACTGTATGTGTATTGTATGTATACTTTGTACAAGTATAATTATTAAGCAGGGTAAATGACTGCCATCTATAAACTTTCCCAATCACTATAATCATTAAACACAGGTAAATGCCCTGGTACTGCTTTCAGCATGCTTCTAACCAGACTTGTGACAGCTTCAGTGGTACAGTTGCTGAGGGAGAGTCATCACAGGGCATTCCCTAACAGGGAATCACTCTTCTAATGTCATCACTGGATGTTCCCTGACTGGCAATCACTCTTCTGATGTCATCAGGCAGCTCCATCGCATCATGCCAACAAGCCAATGCTTTGTGAGCCACAGAATCCTCCTAAAATTGTAGAACGTTTTTATTTAATCTTAATTTAATTAGAATTACATAAACAAGTTCATTTAATAACAGACTACAAACAAATATCATTCTGTGTAACAATACATTTTCCAAATACATAATTATACATACTCAAATATATACTTATTATTGTTAAATATGGGTTTGGGGTTTCTAGATCATTTGTCTTATTTACAGGTGGATATAAATATTAAACTGTCATTTTAAAAGATTTCAAAAGGAATTTATGTTTGTCTGTGTCTATAATTCAAAGAAAAAATCACTGCAAAAAAGGCAACAAATCAGTGCTTTGATTTTAAAATTAACGTCCATCAGGAGGCACCTGGCCTGGGCAAAAGCAGAAATGAGAGAGTGGTGGTTTCCATGAAAACCTCCTTTTCTGTTCCTTTTATTTATCGTCTCCACCAAGGGCTGTAAAATCTTTCTTTTTGCACTAGCGGGGACACCATTAAATTTCTTCCTGACAAGTCCCGCCTGCCTCTGTAATGAAGTTTCCTGCCCGCAGTGTCGTATTCAGTAGACCGTAAGGATAGGAGGGATGTGGCCTGGGGGGGAGAGGGTTGTGGGGGGGCACCATAGAAAAGAGATGGATAATAGGAGGGTTTGGGGCAACTCTGCTGGGAAGGAAATGAAAAATGAGAAGAGAGTTGATATGTAACAAGAAGTGACTTAAATTCCTGCTGAATTAAAGAGAAAACCAAAGGGGAAATGAAAGGAAATTTCTGTACGGGGATTTCTATGTCGGCTGCGAATTGCTCCTGGCAATCAGATCATAGGAGTCGAAGAAATGCAGTGTGGGAGAGTTGTACTCCTCCCCGTCACCTTCAAGTCATCGGAACCAGCTGGAGCATCTTGGTATCTGACGAAACTCAGGCAAGGTGAAACCTACCGGCCTCCGCAGCATATGAGTCATGCTGTACTTCACAGTAAGTGACAGCGGAACGGCACACAGGGAGGCGGCCATTCTTGCTGCTGTTTGGATGCCAGAAAAGGGAGCTCTTTGAGGATCACATGTTTTTCCTTGTTTTATGTATAGAACTAACTAATGTTATTTGGCCTAATTAACATTTCTGCGTGGTCAGGATTGCTGTTTTTCCTTATCTCATACAAGCCGAAATACACATATATGGATCTATCCATGGTATAAAGGACACATATTTCCATGCATATGTGCATTTTAACCATACAAACCCTAAACCCAGTAGCATTAAACTTCAGATTTTGTGTTTCAGAGCCACATAAGCAGGGTATTAATTTCCTGTTACCCAGTAAAATACAAGGTGATAAACGTCTGGGGAAACCAAAAAATCAGCAAAAACTATTTCAGCAAGGACAATATATCAGAAGGGCATAACTAGAGAAAAAGGCTGGCAAATTGGCAACATCACTGGCAGATCACAGTGCTATCATGACTCTCTGACCTTGGATCTCTGTGAACCTGGCAGCTCCTACATGCCACATCCACCAAGCTATGCCTCATCAGTACATCTGGGACTTCTCACTGCCTGTGCTTAAGAAAAAGTGACGTCATGCTTTTGGTCATTACATTGATCTAACCAGACCAGAGGGGCTGTCTGCCAAGATAGATGGACAGACAGATTTTGTTGATGCCAAGAGGGAAATTTGATAGCATATAACACGCACATATATATGTCACACAAAGTGCAAAAACAGGATACAGTGCAAACAAGGTTATGTAGAAAGGAATCAATAAATAACAAAGGCTTGAGGTCCCTCACGACCCTGACCAGGAAAGCGGTGAGAAGACAGATTAATAAAAAAACAATAACATAAATAAGAAAGTGTATATGCGTGACATATGTAGTTAGAGTATGTAGGGTGTCATCTGTTTTTTAATCCTGTCCAGGCATGTCTGATGATAGGTGTGAGGGCTGGTACATCAGAAGAGGACAAGATGGCTGCAATTGTTCATTATGTTCTCCAATTTTTGTAACCTCTTCTCCGTAACTGTCTCCAGGAGGTCCAGGGTCAGCTTCGTGATGATACTGCAGTGTTTGCTTCACCTGAACTGGCCACAGCTGGGACAGGTACACTGGTCAGGAGGGACCGGTAAATAAAAATGTTATTCATTTGCATCTTGACATCTTTTCCCTGCCGCCCAGTTTGAACTTTGCAGTTTGGCGGCTTCTTGTATAGCTTTTGGCTGAGGACAAGGATGAGGAATAAAGTGTGTATCGAGGTCCTCCTGGGACCTGACATGTCTTTTCAATTCACACCCCCGGCTCTTGGCTAAATAACTGTACCCATAAAACTGGGTCTGTAAGAAATATAATTAGCCTTCTCAGGGAGGGAGGGACCGACTGGAGACGTGACCAAGTAACCCCACGTGTTTGATGCTCAATCTCCTCCCACCTGGCCTCCTCATCCCGCTTTTCCACTCCGTGAGCTTCAGGAGAATCAGCGTCATTTCATGTTTCTCTAATAGCCGCTGCACGTAATGGCTTTCTTTCTGTTTCCCGTGATTAAGCTTCCCACCACACTGCAGTTGTTTGGAACATCTAGAAGGCTTTACCTTCACAAATAAACACCAACTCTTGCTCTGCACCTATTCATTAGCCTTTGCTGGGAAGAAGCAGGAGATCTGGACTTAGTTGTCATACTAGCATGTTATGCAGCATTCAGCCTGAGGCCGCCTTCATAGCCAAATGGTCAAAAAGGTTGTCGGAATGGCTTTTTATCAGTTGCACAATGTATCACAGATGTAGGTGCAGTTCATTATCTATATAATGCATTTGTAAAGTACTCAGCCTGGCTCCCCTTTCTGCTTAACCAACCTCATAGAAACAGATGCTCAGGTTTATTTCAGACCCTAAAATTTAATGCTAAATGTAAATGCAAGCTTAACACTTTCATTTCCAGCAAATTTTAGGTTTCTCAGACTAGGATGGTCAGATGGGATCCCCAGCTATTAGAGCTGAAGATGTGATTTATATTGGTGCAGAAAGGTTGCTCTGATCCTGCGGCATGTAAGCACCGGTCCTCCTCTAGTCTTCCCAGTAAGGAACTCTCCCCCAACACCACCTAAAGATCTACATATGCTGGCTTTTAATAACACCTTCATAACCCTTACACTGGTCATAGTGATCCTAGTGGTCAGAATCCAAAGAGTCCAGAGGCATCACAATAATAAAAAAGGACTCATTCTTCTGAGCTCCCACACCAAACAAAGCATTTCACTGCACTCAACATGCAAGTCCCAGATGTAGTACCAGCATTCTTCTCCTTTATTTCCTACTGTAAATTTGTATTTGCAATTTAAAATTCTATTTCCCCATTTGTCTGCCCTCATATTTCAAACCCACATACAGTCACACTCTATTAAGTATGACTCACAAGTTTTCCAGTACGTATTAATATAGCGATACGGCTCTTTGCTGCCATCCAGTGTTTAAAATACAGAACTACTGATTATTTGCTAGCAGGAAGCAGTTAGGCAGGACATCGGGGAATAGCCCATTAAAACTTTTTAATTTTAGATTTATTACAGTATCTACTTGTAGGGTAATACATAAAAGAAGAACAAAGGATGAGAAAGCTTAAGAAATGCATTATTACCATGCATCATGTTAGCTAGCAGCACAATCCTAAGTTTTGTGTGAGGCACTGTGCATCGATAATTTAATTTGGGATTATTTACGAAACAGTCTATTAAAAAATTCCCACAAATGACCTGTGCTTATCTCATACTCAGACAGTAATTTCCAACATTTTTTACGTGTTTAGTGACTTTAAGGCAGGTTGGATTGGCATTTTGTTTTGATCAACAGTCACCTAATTGTGGGTTAACAAGGTGAATATATTGGATAAAACAATAACAGCAAAATTTGGTTATCCCAAGGCCCAATATTGGAAATTTCATCTCATAAATATATAGCATAATAAACGGGACCCATAATCATCCTCAGAAAGTCTATTTTTAGTAACATACAGTCAGACCTCGGACATTGACAAAGTTCCGAACCTGTCGCGAATGAGGAGGATTCGCGGATGTTTGGCAGTCACTAAAAATGGTAACGTGCTTATTTCTATAGTATAAATACCATATACTAAGTATATATACTTTATAACCATAAATATGACCCAAATCATGCACCCAAAACACTTTAATTTAATTTAAAAGCTTAATACATTACCTGTTTTAAATTTGATGGAAAACTAGAGTAGCTTACTAACAGATATTTGTCACAGTAACACATATACAGTACAGTATATACTAATGGTACTAGAACACGGCATTGGCGTCCGTTTTCTTTTGCATTCACAGTAAGGTAA
This sequence comes from Brevimyrus niger, assembly GCA_015164015.2. NCBI lineage: Eukaryota > Metazoa > Chordata > Actinopteri > Osteoglossiformes > Mormyridae > Brevimyrus > Brevimyrus niger. The sequence continues at coordinate 25,298,648 of JAABNY020000002.1, read as the reverse complement.
AATGAGTAAACAAACCTTTTACACCAAATCCATCTCGTGAGCGAAATCCGTGACACATTTGATATGTACGTAAGCATTAGCACTTTCCCAGAAATGTATAATTTTTGTGCGTTGAATTTACGTTGTGTAGCCTACTTACTATTACAAAATAGTAAATGAACTATTTTCTAATATTTATGTAACCATTAGCGTTCCAAACAGAATAAACTTTGCGAATGAGATTCGCATCTTGTAAAGGTACAGTACAGTATACGTATGTACATAAAAAGGAACATTTTTATAAGAAGGCCACGCTTTTACTGGATTTTTTTTTACTGATTTATATTGTAGGCCTATGTCTTGAACTTTCCCCAAAAACACAATACAATATTCGATAACTATTTTTTCTTACCAATTTTACACTTAAATGCATGAAAACTTGTAAATTACTACGAAAATCAAACATAAATTAACACTTCTGTAGGGTTTTTCGAGTATTTCGCAGAAAAAATCGCGGATGCAAATAAGTTCGGTTCCAGTGCCATTTTCGCGGATCACATGTCTGTGCTGTCTGACACGCCCCCATTCGTCATTTTGTGTATCGCGGATGTATAAACACATTTAGTTAACAAACTTAATATCTCGTATTCGGTGTTTTTTCCCACAGAAATTTAATGTTTTATGTAATCAGTAATAAGCAATTTTCATTACCAAAACGCACTGGTAATTTAGGTGTTTAAGAAAGGAAAAGAGTCAAGAACACCACAAAAATGTCATTGGATATAACTTCATTGGTCATATTTAAAATAAAATCGGCAAGTAGAATAAAGACTCGGTACACATTGAGATAATACAGATCCAGACATCATGTGAAACATTAGAAACGGTACTTGCAAATGTTTCTAAACTTAAACTATATAGTTGGGCATTAATTGGTTTGTCAGGGCACAGCACACAGTGACAGCTGCGCACACACATGTACCGATAAACGTGTTGTAACAGTTTACTTCTGTCTTTAAAAATCATTCACTCGGTAACGCTAGTTTAACATGAACAGATTAACCCATTTTTGTTACCCTCCGTAGTGAGGGTACATTGCTAGCGTATCAACTTTAGAAGACAAAAAATGTCTGTAATAGTAAAAAAAAAAAATCGTTACTTGCATTTATTAAGATGCCGAAAGCAAACACGTATTAAGGGAGTATCGTGTTGAAAGTGATCTCCTTCCGTCTCATTGCTGCGACCCAGGACTCCCAACGCCTCCTCGCTACCTCCTCTACCTGCCGCATTACATGATTTAATATGACAGCCGTTTTGTCAAAGATAATGCCGCACGCAAATGCTGGTACTTCAGTTGTACAGCCCCACAACGGCGATTCGACCCACAATACACTGCGGCTATAGCGAGTGTGACGTCAACTGCCAAAGACCGATTCGCGAATCACGAATTTACGAAGGCTGACTGTATATATTGCATTTTGGTTATTCATTAATCAATATTGTTTTATTGATGACATTTTCAAATCATAAGCTTACGTAAAGCCCATGCACTGTATACTTAATGTCAATCAACACTTTATAGATTTTACTAGAACCAGACTGACTAGCTTATCAACCCAGTTTGCAGAGAATGTAGAATGCAAGACATTCAGAAACAATTCCAATTTTCTATGTATTTATACAAGCGGGAAATAATTTTTTTCAGACGGCAAGTAATCAATTGTAATCAAGTAATAATTGTTATTCCTGCCATCGCAATGGGTGGCTAAGAATATTCATATTCACTCTGCTCCTGACGCTGAATATGCATCATCTTCAGTATGTTTTATAGATCCATCATTCCAATCAGGAAGTATTAAAAAGGACAATCAATCTGTTTTCTTGTTTTGGATTGTTACCAAGCAGTACACAAATCAAAATCAAATCACAATATCCTATAGTTCTCTGCTTCAAAATACAGTAATATTCAAAAAAGTAAGGCAAAGAAAATTATGTTTAAATCATTTTCACGTTGGAGTAAAACTATGACATGTTTTAGCTTTTAATAACTTACCGTGTGTTGGAGAGAAATAATATGCAAGTGTCTGTAAACCTATTATCATTTCATTATGGCCAGTATTATGTTGCAAACTGCAGGGTCTGACCCAGGGCAGAAGTCACAGTG
>JAABNY020000002.1:25272647-25282896 GCA_015164015.2 Brevimyrus niger | reverse complement strand
TATACGCCGTCTGAGATGGCCATCACGTCATCGTAATCTCCCGGGGATGCCAGCCAGAAGGTCAGCCCGTCGCTTTCGCCTATTTTGCCTCCCTTCATTGCTTACAAGTGGAGATTTTATTCGTTTATTAGATAAATCCACACACCTTTGAATCTTTAGCGTATTGCTGTAATCAAGACATTTGCATAACATAAGCAGCCATTCAAGTTCAGATGTGATTTTTATGAGACAAACAGCATTGGCGGTACTTTGGCACATGTTAAATTTCAAGTGATATAAAAGCAAAGGAATTTAACTGTACCTTGATTTCTTCAGCTAACTTAAAACTGGCCAATTTATCCAAAGCTATACTTAAAACCTCAAAGGTATAGGTAAGGTCCCACAATAAAGAATCCATAAAACAGCTTTTTAACTTAATACTGGACCTGTCCTTTGCGCCTCTCCAAATGTTGCCCCCTTTGCTTGAATGGTGATATTTTAACCCGAATTACAGTTCCATTTTGTCTTAATTTTCAAACCACGGCTCAACTTACTGTATATAAGCTATTTACACTGCGACGCTGCTGCTCGGTCAGTTCGGGTTAATTATTCAGGCTGTGTGTGTATTTGAGTATTTATCCTAGTGCAGCACCTAGCGGCCAATAAAAATATAGCAAGTTTTTATAAAATACTGCTGTAGAAAAAATAAATAAACCACTCCATATTTAAGATAGAATCTGAATTTTAAAATCCTGGTTTTGGTTCTGTTGGCAGAACACTGCAGGGCAGGAATGTAATTGTTTAGAGTTTAGAGCCAACAACTGAAGATGTGCACAGCGCAGCAGCACCATCACAACCTAGAGTCACGTCCTTGGTAAGGTGGTCATCTTTTGTGATATGTCCGAAACATAATAAACAGTAATACTACATGTGCTGCCTGCTTATTTGTCCTATTAAACAAGCAACTTATTTAAATCAGTATGGATAATGGCAAGTGGAAAAAAACACACCTTCACCCACAGTGATGTCAGAGGCCCTCTCACTTGCTGGGAAAATGCTAGTTATAATTGTATACCCAAGAACTGCAGCAACTTGCTACTTAAACTCTGAGCCCTGGAATTCCGCTACTTCCTCCAATAGTTCTGACACTCACGGTGGGCTGTAACTCGCCTTTTCACAGACAGGAATCCACCTGTGATAGGGAAAGGGTACGCTCTAAGTAATTTATCTCTGCATGAGACCTGAGTGATCTATTACGTGATAGGTGGCTGCGTGAGACCTTGGGAAAGTCCCTGATTTTGAGTGGTGCCACTGTATAGCATGAGAGTGTTGTTGTGCGATGGGACACTGGGTGGCAAGGAAGCCGTCACCCACGTAGGGATCAGAAACGACAGTGAAGGCTTGGTGCGAGAAGGGGCAGAGGGCAGGGTGGTGTGTGCACTGTGTGGTGTGGCGGTGTATGGTGAAGGGTGGACAGTGCATGCATTGCATGCTGTAGCACAGCACTGCGTAAGACCAGGGACGAGTAAGATTCCTGTGTGAGGACAGGAACAACCTAAGACAGATGCTGTTGTAGACCCCTGGTACTAGGATGAGGGACTGTTTGGAGTTTGGTCTACTCCCGGTCCCAGAGGAGTTAGAGGTAGTGTATGACAATAAGACCGTATGTGTTGCTTTTGAAAAAATGTTTGTGATTAAAGGGAGTGGTGCTGGTGCTCTGCCAAGTGCAGTATCCTCAGTGGGGAAAAAAGATGCATTGAGTTGATTTTGCTCCATGCTGTTGCATGCAAGTGTCATCATTAAATGGCATCCCTAAGGCAGATAGTAGAACAGACAACAGTACTGGGACTAAAAAAGGCTTATAAAAAACATAATCGTCAGACTGGAGGTGGATGGCCGAATGAACTTGATAGCACTCTAAACTTTGTGTGCTTGGTGAGAGCAAGGGTGGGGGGGGCAGAATAGAGTGGAGCAGCTGAGAGATAAGGTTAGCGGAGAGGAATGGGAGGCAATCTGACTGCTGCTGAAGATGGGGGGGGGGGGCAGTGGGATCGATGCCACAGCCTTCTGTGGAGCAGGAAGAGTTTCTCCACAACAAGGATGAGGGTGGAAGTGAGGAAAGAGGGTTTGACTGATCTCAGAGCTTTTGCGACTGTGGTATGCAATGGAGGAAGAAAACCTTGCCACTTGGTGGCTAGTGGATGACGCAATCCTGAGAGACTGCTGTGTTTGATCCAATCTACGTGGCAGAACACAGATCTGCCGTGTCTGTCCATTTGCCAGCTAACCAGGAGAAGTAGTATGTGGGAGGTTCGATCCCCCATGTATCATAAAGAGAAAGGGTGATTCAGAATGAAGATAAGGAGAAAGGTAAGAATCCACTGTCAGAATGGTTAGGAGAGGTCCCAGATTGCTTGTGGGCAATCCTAAGTCTGACTTTCGGCCTCATAAAGCCCAGTATCACTTATCTAGAGAAGCAGATGAGGGAGTGAGAGAAGTACATGCAGATCTGGTGAAAAGGGGGGCTATGTCACTCCCAGCTCGTCCGATCCTCCTGTGTGCCACGCCCCCTCATTCCTATGTTTACCAGCTGTTCTTGGTTTCCTGCCATTAGTCATGTGTATTTCAGTCCATTTTCCAGTCATTGATGTTATGTGTTTCCTATGCCCTTGAAAGGATTGATTCCTACACTAATAAACCCCTTGTTCCCTGACCCTGTGACTCCAGTTTATGTTTCCCGGCTCAGTGCTTACATTAGTCGTGATAGACTATTATGGAAATATTCCCCGGTCTATTCCCCGGTCAATTCCCCTACGTTACCCGTAAAATATACAAATGGTACATGGTGGTTGGTACAAGTTCTGAGAGTTGTCAATGCAGCCAAACACCCCCGGGGTCCTTCTGTGCTTAACCCAGTTACGATTCTCATTTCCATGTCAGCAGAGGCCAAATGGTGTTTTGTCATTGACTTAGCTAATGCATTCTTTTCTATCCCAGTAGATCCAAATTATCAGTACTGGTTCGCCTTCACCTTTCAGGGGAAGCGGTGTACCTGGACAGTGATGCCCCTGGGTAACATGGAGGCACCTAGAATATATGGGGCGGAGCTGACAAAAAAATTGGAGAGGTTTACTGCGCCTGGGGGCAGCACATGGGTACAGCATGTGGATGATTTGCTGCTTTGCTCTCACACTCGCAAGTCCTGTAAACAGGACAGCAGAGCTCTGTTAGACTTCCTTGGAAAAAATGGGCACAAAGCTTCCAAAGGAAATCAGCAGCTGGGCTCACAGAGGGTGAAATTCCTGGGACGTGTTGACATGCAAGGCAGGGTCATTAGGACCAGAACGAGAGGCCTCCATACAGGAGATGCCCAAACCATAGACTAAACAGCAGTTGCTTTCAGTCTTAGGCATGATTGGCTATTGCAGGCCTTGGATTCAGGACTATGCACAGAGGTCAAAGCCTTTGGTTGGTCTGACAATTGGACTAGGACTGACAGACAGACTGATGTAGACACCCGAAGCTGAAGATGCACTGATTGATTTTAACAGGCGTTAACTTTGAGTTCCCCATGTGGTGCATGTGATCCTGACACAGGCCAGGACATCTCACTTGATGCTTGCACAAACGGTGCATTATCAGAACATGTTACTAACATTGGAAAATGTGACTGTGGAAAGGTGGTCTGCTTTGAACCCAGCGACCCTTCTTCCCACGAGGGAGGACAGGGAACCATATGATTGTTTACGGGTAATTGACTATGTGTGCAGATCTAGACTGGATTTACCTGACATGCCACTGCAAGGAGGCACCATCCTGTTTGTTGATGGGAGCTCTTTGAGACTGGAGGATGGATCATCGGTGACTTCCTATGCTGTGGTGTTGCAGGAGGTATCACCTCTGGATGGAGGGCATCTGACCAGACGTTGGTCTGCGCAGGTGGCTGAGCTGTTTGTTCCACAACAGGCCTGTAAATTGGCTGAAGGACAGAAAGTCACTATCAACAAAGACTAGAGATACGCCTTTGGAGTGTGTCGCAATCATGGCACACTGCGAAGACAGAGAGGTTTTCTGACCAGCAGTGGGACACCCATTCAGCATCATCAGTTGCTGGAACAAAGTGGTAATATTGAAGTGCCAGGCACACACTAATCAGGCTGATGAAATCAGTCAAGGCAACTACTTTACCAATCAGTGGGCTAAAAGTTAGCTAAGAATCTCTGGGTTTGGGAATAAGATTCTGCTGGCAAATACTTTTGATAACCTGTGTGTCGGAAATGACCTTGTTTTGATACAAACAGGTGCAACAGAAGGGTATGCTCCATGGATGGAAAAGGAACGGAGAACAGTGTGATGGGGAAGGCATGTGGTGGGATTCTGGGACTAACCACCCTCGTCTCCGTAGGTCTGTGTATCCAGAGATGGCCAAAGTCGTTCATGGCCTGGATCTGGTGCCCCGTGATGTGATGGTGGCAGCTGTGACTCGGGTGTAATGCTGCCCAATTCAGCGGGAAGTGTATGCTGTGCATGAAATTCAATGTGGGAAAAGGCATTCAAACCGACCCTGCAATGACCCTGAGTCCCCAAAGCTCGTTCAGTCATCTGCAGATGGATTTCATTGAGCTGACATATTGCAAGAGATATAAGTTTTGTTTTGTGATTGTAGATCTGTTTTCCATACGGAAGAAGGCATTCTCTTGCCGCCGCCCTGATGCTCTCAGCATGGCTATATGTCTGTTAAGGGAGGTGATTCCTCGGTGGGGAAACAGTGGATGGAGATTTGCTAACTTATCGTACAGGATTGCGGAAAGCAATAGGTGCAGCCTAGGACCAGGTTTGTTCCAATTGGAGGATTCACGAGGGACAGCGGTGACGAGCTGTGACACTGGTCGAACCACCCCGAGCAACCAGTTGATGAGCCATAACTCCCAATTCCAAATAAGGACTTATAAGTTCTGATTGGTCACAAAACACCAACAAACCAAGCTTAAACGTATAACAAACACAATTCTCCTGCTCCATTGGTTCACCTTGGTAGCAAGGTAAAGTCCACTCATTTTGTTCAGTTTACTGGAATCTGACTCGGTTTCTAAACTCTACTTGAGATATGTATATAGATATTGATTATAATTACTGTTAATGTTTGGGTGTTCCATTTATTAATGATTAACACATTGATGTATTGTCATTGAATCACTGCAAATACATGGTTAACATATGATTAATATGATTAACATGATTACTTATATATTTGCACTACAGCATAACATATTATATATTGTCCACTGGAACTATTTTATAAAGCTATAACTCCATGTGCACCAGTTATGGCAGCTTCAAGTGTCTTCCTGCAGGTGGTTTCTCCCCCCCTTTTCTCCGCTGTCTGCCTCTCCAAGGTCTGAGCTTTCTTCAGGGTCTTCGGAACTAACTGCAGGCAGCTTATCACGAAGTGAGGTCACACAGTATTCAAAACAATCTCTTCTTGCCTAAGGCCTAAAACATAACAGACCTAATATGCCTTCCCACCCAGGGCTACCAATGTCCAATTTTACTTCCACACTGGGTGTTTGTAACTTGAGGAGAAATAAATGGAACACACCAAGATGGACAGGGCCACACCAGGTCCTGACGATGAGCCCTCACGCAGTGAAGGCGGAGCGAATCAACGCGAGGGTCCACCAAACCCAGTACATGTCCAATCCTGGTGGTTCTTTCAAGACTGGCCTCTCAGAGGGTCACCACTGTGTTGCCTTTTCATGAGAACCATTTTTTTGTGATCGTTAAATTTAGGATCAATGCTATACATTTTATGGAGAACCACTTTTTCCTGGTGTCGCACGCTGTATTCCAACAGAACCAGACCCATGACAGATTCTGAATCGAGGGAAAAGGGAGGTGATGGATGCCAATGCTGTGGAACTTTTGGTCTGAGCGGTGACTGCCGAGCTGAATGTTTGAGACTGTTGGGTTTGTTATCATACTGTATGCCCCACACTTCTGCAGCATGGCCCTTCTATGGGATTCCGCACAGTTATCAGTCCTTAATTGAACATGCTTCGGCTCTTTTCTGTTATGGCTGGGTTTATGACTCGCAAACTGGGGTCATTGACCACCACCGCCTATTTGTCGCATTTCTGGTATTCCTGTTACGTCACGAGCAGTGGAGGAGGCCCTTAAGGCCACACATGACCAATTACAATGGGAGTATGCTAAAAGCAATCCAATTAATAGTCCATTAGTAGAGCTGAACAATAATGTGGGGTGTTTATCCCATCCCTTGGAGTGCCAGACCTTCAGACCGAGGTGGCTGCCCTACAGACTATAGTGGAAAAAGTGCCTAATCAAACACTTGATACAGTGAAGGACGTTAAGGGTCAATTATCCACAGGTAAGTAGGTAGATGTGCAGAACTGTATGCCATTAGATCTCCTATTGGCTGAGAAAGGTGGCATTTGTGCTATAGTGGGGAAAGAGTGTTGCACGTACATCCCTGATTCCTCTCTGGAGGATGTAGTACACAAGCAGATGTCTGAGATACAGAAAGTTTACACCTGGGACAAAAACTCACCTTCGTCCACAGTGATGTCAGAGGCCCCTCACCTGCTGGGAAAATATCAGTTATAACTGTATACCCAACAGCTGCAGCAACTTCCTGCTTAAAGCCCCGGAATTCTGCTACCTCCTCCAGGAGTGCTGACACTCACGGTGGGCTGCAAATAATTTTTTCCCGTTGACTTTTTTGGAAAAAAAATTGGACATCGGTAGGCCCAGTAGGTGAGGCATATTGGGCCTATTATGTCTTAGGCTTTAGGCAAGAAGAGATTGTTTTAAATGCTACGTGTCCTCGCCTCATGATAACTGCATGTGGTTTGTTCCCCAGATGCTGAAGAGAGATCAGACCTTGGAGAGATGGATAGCAGAGTGGGGGGGCACCTGCAGGAAGGGATTTGAAGCTGCCCCTACTGGTGCACAAAGAGTTGTAGCTATAAAGTAGTCACAGTAGGCCATACGCAACACTGTATGTTATGCGGTAGTACAAATGTATAAGTAGTTGTCACGTTAATCATATTAATCATATGTTAACTATGTATTTACAGTCATTCATAATCAATGTCTATATCCATATCTCAAGTAGGAGCCTAGCAGTTGAGACATTTTTTGGTAAACTGAGCAAATTGATAGATTTTACCTTGCTACCAAGGTGAACCAATAGAGCAGGAGAATTGTGTTTCTTATACATTTAAGCTTGGATTGTTGGTGTTTTTGACCAATCAGGACTTAGAAGTCCTTACAGGGAATTGAGAATTATGCTTTATTAACTGGTTGCTCATTGTGCTCAGGGGGCCTTGGTACCTGGTGCCAGAGTGTGACAGGAGCACTTTGCTGGATTCCTCGAATAAAAGAGAGAACTTTGCTCACCAACTGAGAGGTCTGGAGTTTTATTCTAAAGTAAGTGGCTGAACTAGAGTTATCCGAGAGTTTGATGTATAATTTTTCTCCATTCATCCATCCATCCATCCATACATCCATTTTCTCCCGCTTATCCAAGGTGGGGTTGTGGGGGCAGCAGGTTCAGCAGAGAAACTTCTTCCAGTTCCTCCGGGGGAATCCCAAGGCATTCCCGGGTCAGACGAAAGATATAGTCCCTCCAGTGTGTCCTGGGTCTTCTTTTTTCTTGTCCAAATTGCCCCTGGTATGTCATTTCAACAGTTAGCCCATTCCCTGCGTATAGAGCAGGGGTCACCAACTCCAGTCTTGGAGAGCTACTATCCAGTAGGTTTTCTCTCCCACTTGGCTTCTGATGAGCCACACCTGCTTCCAGTATTTACCTGAGAACTAGTGTGGGTCATCAGGAGCCAGGTATGATAGAAACCCTACTGGTTAATAGCCCTCCAGGACCGGAGTTGGTGACCCCTGGTATAGAGCATGATGGAGTTACAGTTAATAATATAACAATGAGCACACCGGACGTGTTACGTTAGTATTGAGAGGCCCGTGCCATTCCATTTGGTAAAGTTAAACAGCATTGTGTTTCATATGGCTAAGAATAGTTTTATTAGCAGCATATGAAGCAAAGAAATACCAGCTATATGCAGATACCATTATATAGTGCTGTCATTTAACCACAATCGCCACAATCGGCATTATCCTTTGTGTAATCAGATATTAAAGTTATTTTACGTTTATTTTTTGTGCATCTCATCTATTTTCTTGAAGGTTCGTATTATTGTTTGTATGTACTCTGAGAAACCATTTGGATTGGGAATGTACTCATACCGGACTATGCGTCCAGAAGCATCAGCAGATGTATTTACACAGTGAGCACCATGAGAGATTAGTGACAACCAGGAAAGGCTGGATGACAACCATGAATAGTGTTGTCTACTGGAGAAACAGTGACTGCTCTGAGATACAACAACCCGGGCAGAATGGGCTAGCAACCCAATCTGTGTCCACCAATAGGAGGACACCCAACCAAGCTACGATGTACTCAATGGAAAGATACACCCAGGGATGGCTGAGAGTGGGGGAGGATGAGCACCCCAGTCTGACAGACACTATGGTAACACACCTACGCAACGTCAAACGACTATGAGCAAGTAGTGTACATGTGGTAAAGTCTGCAAGAAGATCCATGGCTTGAAAATCCACCAAGCAAAGATGAAGTGTTCCTTGAGAGCAGGAGCATCGCAATGCACAGGTGTTCAAACTGGTGAGACGCAGGAGGAGCCTGGCCCGGAGTCACCCCTCAGGGCCCGGAACCTCCACGTGTTGACGACTACTCCCCCAAGCATCAAGTCGAACCAGAGGTGAATTAAATGGCCTGCAGCTACCACAACTTCACTGTGGAAGCAGCTTGCCGATGATATTGACCAAATTCTGGAAGCGATGGCGAAGGGGGGGGGGGGGGCTGACCGGAATCTTCAAGCCATGATCATGATTATTGTCAGCATTGCAGCTGAACTCTTTGACAAGAAGGAGATGAAAGGCTCTGGAACTTCTTATAGAAAGAATCATAGAGAATCTAGAATGTCTGGTTCCTGAGTGACACCGGATGACTAGGTGACAAGATCCCGCTTTGCCAACAGTGAGTACTTGGCCAGTTTCTTAGGTCCTGGGTCTTTTCCCCAAGCCCACCTCTTCATCTTGACATTGGGGTAAAGCTGGCGGATGTACAGATCTGTGAATCTGATAATGACCCCAGCCAAGCCCCAGCAATGCTCACTGGGACAGACACGCAGCCCCTCCAGGACCACCGTACTGCCCCCGTCAACAATCAGTCCGGACTCCAGTGCCACCTGAGAGAATGTCACCACCATTATCATCATAATCGTCATCAGCAAGAAAGTGCTCACTGTAAAATTTCCAGTAAAATGTTTTGATGAGCTGCTACTCCCCAGACCTGGTGCCCTACAAACTCTACTGATAACACAAATTTTCTCTAAACAATCCTACATCTCACTTCTTCTTGCTTCTTAATGTTGTCTGACACCTTGCCCACTACAGAGTCCTCTTACCAGCTTTCCATCTCTCTTGGCTAGAATCACCACCCTGTGCGGCTCCGTCATCCAGCTCTGATAGCGATGAGGCAGGTAATCGTTGCCTTCGTATACGCCGTCTGAGATGGCCATCACGTCATCGTAATCTGCCGGGGAAGGGATTTTGCCTCCCTTTATTGCTTACAAGCAGAGCTTTTCTTTGCTCATTAGATAAATCCGAACGCTTTGGGTTCTTGAGCGTATTGCTGTAATCAAGACATTAACCCTTGGGAGTCTGAGGCCTCTCAGCCACTTTCCGGGTAGTCTGACATGCCTTGACATTTTAAAATATTTCACCTATCTAAAAAACACATTTATCCCATAGTGTTACATGTGCTTTTATTCAGCACAAACATAGCACCAATAATCACTTAGAATGTGATTATTCAATTTTTTTGTTAAAATCAACTTTAAGCATATGCTTTTCAAAAACCTATTTTCAGACATGCTGAGAAATTGTAAAAAAAACACATTAAAGACATTTCTAACCAAGACTTTTGAGCTCTGAAGCTTATAGGCACATGGGGTTAACTCCACATAGGTGAAAGAGACATTCAGAAATTGTATGTGGTTTGATTGCTGAAATGGGGGGCGGCATGGTGGTGCAGTGGTTAGCACTGTTGCCTCACACCTCTGAGACCCGGGTTCGAGTCCCCGCCTGGGTTGCATGTGTGTGGAGTTTGCATGTTCTCCCTGTGCCATCGTGGGGTTTCCTCCGGGTACTCCGGTTT
>JAABNY020000002.1:25238576-25255982 GCA_015164015.2 Brevimyrus niger | reverse complement strand
AGCATTGAAATTTTGTCTTTGTATTTTTCAGCATTGAAATGTTGTCTTTATATTTTTTAACCTCGTATTTTTGCATGTAAATTCAGACCATCGAATTTCCGATGTTAGAATTTCAGTGGCATATAAAATTCATATTCTGATGACACAGATTTACTTCCATATGCATACTCTTCACCCTGACCTGCAGAACTGTCGTAAACATGGAAATGACTTGCGTTGCGAACTTACAGTCGATTACTTTTCCTCAAGGACCCGGATTGTGCATCTCAATAAAATGAAATTGAAATTTCGAACTGAAATTGAATTGGGAGAAGTGAATTTGTAAGTATAGAGTATCACATTTTCCAGGTAGGATAAATGCAGTTTCAAGTTATTGAATCTAATAAACTCAGATTCAGTTAGTACTATAGATTCAAATATAAACTATCAATATTTAGTTTCTAGTGCCACAAATATCAGAACACAGAAAAGGGATTATTATCATTTAAACATCTAGTTTTAAATATCATATCAGGTCAGCCAAGAGCTACGTACGTAGAAAAAAAGGAAGCCGGTGTGTAAATTTTGGCCTGTCATTAAAAAAAGACTTTTACTTCCTGAGTGACGGAAAACTGCTGCTCTTTGATGATCATTAACGTTCAAGCGCACATTCTACGTGTAAGCATTCATCTACGCATATCCGGTTGTAGTGCAGCATCTGGGTACTTGCATTTTAGTCCGTGTTTTGAAATCTGTGATGCTTCAAGCAATGTTGAGTAGATTTTTTTAAATAGAATGCTGTTTATATACAAAAGTAACTTTTATTTCCATATGTTATTCTGTAGGATATTACTGTAGACAATCAGTTTGTAATGAAACAGGAACCACACTTAGATTTCCAGTGTTTTTTCCAGTAAAAAGATAATTTGATTTAAATGATTTAAAATGACAAAATAGAAAAAACAATAATACCTGCCCAGAAAGTTTCATATCTGCTCATACATCCAATAGCTCATATCTGAAGGAACTCCTCCTCCTGATTTTTCTGTGGTGGCTTGTGCTCGCCAAGGAGATAGTAGATCTTGCGAGCACCTGATTCGGCCAACGGAGACAAGCCACACTTGGCAGCCTGGCATGCTTTCCACAGTCTCTCATAGTAGCGATCAATTTTTATTTTTGCATAAAGTTTTGAAGGGTCAAAAGCCTCAGGCGACTCATTTTCAGCCAGCCGCTGTGGGGATGCTTCTCCAGATTCCTGAACACCAACAGAATGTGCAGAGGGTTGGTTCTTCAAGGAGGAAATGAGGCATCTGACATTTTCTTGCACTCATGAAATGCTTCAGTCAAAGGAAATTATATACAGGAAATCATTTTTGCTATCTACTGAAACCACATTGTTATTGTTCTTGGTAATGGTGAAAAAAATGCAATGTAGTCCACCTCCATAAGTAAGTGCTGGAACCCCATGTTAACTGAAGCTTTACATAAGAAGAATCCTTATTTTTACCTGTAGATCCTCTTCTTCATTGGATAGGGTTGTCTGCTGTACCTGAAACACTCGTCTCCTAAAATTATGAACAATTATTAATCATTATATATTTTCTGTTCTATCATTTAGCTTATATAGCTGGTAATTTGACAAGTATTATTTTCAGAAAAAGCAAAATGATTTCTTTGCTTGCATTTGACACTGTATATTGGTATACACTATACAGCCAAGCAGTCTGCATGGCTACTTTCCCCATTGTGGATTCGATATATCAGTACCGGGAGAAGAAATTAAATGGGAGATTTTTGGAGTTTTGCGAGAGCCGCAGACGAAGGCCAGTAGACGACACGCAAAAAAAACGTAACTCATAAATGCATTAGAAATATGTACATGTGCTGGTTCGGAGGACACTGCGCCTTTTTGCAGTTACTCCTTATCTCGCAGTGATCTACGTATTTCGCGTTTCTAGCATGTTTTCGCTCCACCTCACTATTATATGCTTGCTTTGCTTGCCAAGGGGACCAAAAAATTGTACATGCATGCATCGCGCAGGGCCTGCACCCGAAACCCCGGAATGTGGAAGGGTCGGCTGTTTATGCAAAATTGAAGGTAGATTGAACAACCGGTTAGCTTCAGAAAAGTTTGTACATTATTTTATATTTTGAAACATGTGAGAATTTGTCTGCATATCAGCCATATTTTAATGGAAGATATTTTGCTGTTATTAAACTGAAGTGGGACAGCCAATAATTCTGGGATTTTAAATCCCACTAAAATTACATTAATAGATCAAATTATTGGTTGGCAAATAATATTATCTTTACTACTAGTTATAGTTGGTTGTTTGAAATATGTTCCTGTCCAAGTTTGAGTTCTGTAACTGCAGGACTTCGCCAATCACACACATGTCCGCTCTGCTGATCACCTTGTGATCCTCATCTGCTGTTAAACACACACTGCTTCTCCAGCTCTTAGCTGCCATTGGTTCCCGAATACAACCAAAGTTCAGCTCAAGACTCTTATTTTCCAGCTTTTAAGCTCAAGCATTTATTGGTCCTTGTATGTTTCTCCCTCAGCTCCTCATTTCTCAACTCTTGGTACTTGTACCCCTTGTGTTCTCATGCCGCCTACAAGTGCACTTAGACTCCCCTTCACTATGACAATTAACATTGCACAATACGTTTCCAACAGACATCAATAGCGTATCACTGACGACCTTTAGCTAAACACAATTCTTATGTCTTCAGAGGACACCAACAAGACATCAGTCCAGCCCTCTCTTTCCATACCAAGTACTGACTTGCATTGCTTGCATTTCAAAATGAATTTGTTTTATACTTTTTGTCAAATGTTTATTATTCATTCTAGAAACATGAGCGACACTTGATGGGACACAAATAATGTAGTATTATGCTATTACTTATGTATTGACCACGGACTAATTCTTAGTTACATACTGATCACTCATTTGTTCATCATTACTGAATTGTGAAATCTTTCATTTCAAGCGGTTACTATATCTGTTAATTCTATAAGCCTTTGTGAGCTACTGAAGAAACAGAAGTGAATACTGATCTCATGTTTGTTCCTCGATGAATAATGGTGCCTCTTTTATCTCAAGTAGCTACTATATTTGTTCATGGTTTGAACCTCAGTGGTAACTACTAAGTATCTGTGCCTCCTCAAGTTACCAAAACACATTTGATCCATCCATCTTCTGCAACCATTTAGCCTTTTCAGGGTCCAGAGCATAAGGGCACAAGGCACGGAACAATCCAGAATGGGGGCACCAACTGACTGCAGGGTGTGCACACACACACAGAGTCGCGTAGTCATATCTTTATGTGGATCACTCATTAATTTCTATGGGAAAAATGCTAATGCTAACTATGACAACCTTAAGCCTTACCCAGCCCTAACCATAATCATAAGTAACCAAGCAAAATACAGTTTTTGCAGTTTTAGTTTTTTCATTGCAGTCATGGATTTTTATAAAATAGGTGACTGGTCCCCATAAGGTAAAAATTCATTAGGTTGTGGAGTCATTTGGGCCTCACAAGGTAAGGTATAGCTGGACCACACACACACACACAACTATTGACAATTTGGCAATTCCAATTAACTTCAGCATGTTTTTGGACAGTGTGTGGAGGAAATCCCACCACAACACAGGGAGAAAATGCAATCTCCACACATGGAGCCATGGCAGAGACTCAAATCCTGATCTGGGATCAGTGTGAGGTAACAGTGCTAATCACTGCACAACCATACTGCCATGATATGTTTAATCTCTTTACTTAATCATGTTTTACTTTTTAATTTTTACTTCAGAGGTTTTACCTTAGCTCATTTAATTTCCAGTTCAGATATTTTACGCTAGCATTTTACTATTTATTTAATCTATTTATTGTTTAGTAGCATGCTGCACGCACCGAGACCTGAGAATTTGTGTTTTGTTCTAATCATGCCAAGTGGTTTGAATGACAGTAAAGCTGATTCTGATCTTTAAGGACAATGTAAAGAAAGACTTTATAGTGAAGATTACAGTGTATTTTTGTGGTGATAGTTTGTGGTCCGGATGCAGTGATCACGTCCTGCACGCCATTAAATCTTCAAAGCAAATGCATTGTTACTGTTCTCCTGAGGCACGTCTGAGAGAGAGATCAGTACAGTCAATGGAAGAAAGAGAGGGTCTCGTACCTGCTGCAGAAATGCTGCCAGCTGAGGCATATTGTGGCAATGATGATGATGATGAGAATGACGGAGACTCCTAGCAGGAGCCGCTCTGGAGGAACCTGGAATCTTTGCTGAGGAGCTGGTGCTATACACATTTCACACATTGGCCACGTGTGATAATGTGTGCGTCAGATCCACATCACAGGAAAGCACAGAGTGAAACATACTAATGCACTTAGCTCAGCAGATCAGTATATGGAGATCAATATCTCAGCATCACTTCTAGTGCCCTTAGTAAACCTAGGCCTTCTTACATTTAGCTGGAGATGCAATGCTGATCCTATCTCTGCAACAGTAAAAGCCTGGTGCTATTTTTTCATTGCACATGTACCATCAGCATATTTATTATTATTCTTATTTTAAATATTCATTTATTTTCTAAATATTCTACTTTTCTTTTTCCAGAATATTCTATGTGTGTACTTTAAAAGTTGTTGGAAATGTGTTACTTAAGGCCATGTTTCTGGCAATTTATAAACACATTCATAAGAAATAATGCATTCATAAAGCATTATTAACATGGCTATAAATATTTATCAGAAGGCATAACACATAGCCATGTTTATTATGCATTATAAATGTGCTATGAAGCTCTCATCTATAATGTACTATATACCTTTATAATGCATTACATTAGTAAGTAAAAGAATTAAGGATGCTGTGTACTGTAAACATGGCCATGATGCCTTTATAATGCTTTATGAATGCATTATAATGGATTATGAACATATTTATAAGTTATTTAAGTGTCACCTTATTTAAGTGACTGTTTTGCACCACATTTACTTGTTTGCACTTTGTGTACTGTCTTTCAATTATATGCGTTTTCATCTGTGCTCCACGTAGTTGCTGCTGTATGCAGAATTTCCCCCTACCCCTCTTATTTGTAATTTCATCATCATTTTACATAACAGATTTTTACCTGTAGTTTTCATGTTGGTCACCTCTATGCAGTCCGGCAGATTCCCAGAGGGAAAGGTGATGAATATGCAGCAATACCAGGTGCCATTATTTTCATCCACTTGGTTCAGAATGAGTGAGGAAGTGTGGAAATGGAAACTTTCTAGGATCTCAATGCTGTCCATGTACTCCTTGGGAATGTGAATGCCATACTTCTGGTGTATGATGCCCACTATTGCACGGCTGGAACCATTCATCTTTTCCCAGTTAATCTGGGAAATATTGTCTTCACCCCTGAAGTCACAGGTCACAACCAGAGATGTGCGGTCTTGCTTTTGCTTGATGGAAATCCTGTTGTTGGTTCTGCCTGTATGAAGAAGATATGGACGATTATGACAGTGAGGCTGGCCAGATAGATTAGGAACAGGCATGAAGGTCCAGTCTACCAGGTAAAGGCTCTGTCTTTAGTTTGTCTGCTGTTGTTGTTGGTTTCATGATGCACCATGGACCGCAATTGCGCACGGGGGGGGGGAGGCGGGGGGGGAGCTGGGGGTTATATCTGACTCTGTTTAAAACCCACCCCAACCCTGCTCCCCCTCCCCCACTTCAGATGTGTCCTGTGGTCCATGTTATTGAAAATAACATTTAACCACACCCAGTGAAACATTAAGTTTCTCACAGACACATTTTTTTGAGAAATGTCTGTAATTGTGAAGATCTGTTAATTTAGTTACTGATCAGCGACTAAAATCTAGAAAGCTGAAGCAAGCTCTTTTGTGCTAATAAAATATATCCGTGTTTCCTACTTTGCTGGCATTTTGGACTGTTCTGAACAGTTGTACACTGTATTTCACATGAATTAATCTTTACCCCAACCACACAAGTTTAATAATGGTGTTATGTAGAGCGAAAAGCTTTTTTTAACCAAAGGCACGGAATAAATGGTTGTCTTTTTCAGGCTTAACTACATTAAATCGTGGTAAAAGTTCACATCATACTATGCGCATACTTCTAACCTGTCGCTCAGTAGCCCAAATACAAGAAGGAGGATCTTTTGAGGAGGACGCAGGATTACCTGTTTGCAGGAATGCCAGAATGAGCACCACACAGGTGGAATGTTTCTCCATTGTTGCTGAGAGGCCCTCAGGATCCGTTCCGTACCCACAATTATTTATTCTCAAGGCCTGTTTTTTCAGCCAGAGCTTTGATGCTAAGGAGTGAACCTTGTTCTCTCCAGACCCCTACGCAAATGTCATCACTACGTCTTTCATTTTCACTCCAGCCGTCCGAGAGGCTCTTTACATACTGTCGTTCTCTCTCTCTTTCTCACATTCTATTTTTTTTTTCAAAGAGGAAGTCAAGCACATTCTTTTTCTTCTGACGTTTTTTTTCCGCTGTGAGTTTATGCATCCCTACTCACCCACGCCCACAGCTCACCTCAATTGCAGACAGTGGGGCTTTGTCTCTCTCATAAGAAGGCAAATGAGTCTTATACACAAACTGGGCTTCGCGACAAGATCCACCACGCAAGAACTGCAAGAAAGTAAGAAAATGACCCCAAAACGTCACATATCGCTACAGGGACTTTGTCTAATTATAATACAAAAGACTTGGGCACCAGTGGAAATGCTATCACATTATTTTTAGCATCCTGCTTCAGATGTGGACCTATGCCATGCTGCCCTGCCCTACATTTTCTCTCAGCCCATTTCAATTTTAATGGTTTTGCAGTACACTCAGATTTCACTAATGTGTGTACATTTAACGTAACTGTCATTATATCTGTTGAGATTATTGATCGTAGGGTTTTCTGTAATGAGAAAGTGTAATGTAAATGTCTGAGACATAGTGTGTGCTAATTTCTCTATGCAAATATGCCAATTCATGCTCTGCATACACATCAGTACCCTCTAAATGTGACCAGGCCTGGATACTATGAGCTGGGTGGTTGTGGGTCTGGTGATAAAGAGGAACTAAAACTCAGCTATCCGTGTTTGGATTTTCCCTGTCGCCAGAGTCCTTTCTGCTGAGGGTGAAAGGTCATGCTGAGCCGGAGGTTGAAGGCACACACGTGACTCAGAAATTGTAAGATTTCTTAAACACTCTTCACTGTGACATCAGCTGGAACAGCAAATAGGGGACCATCCGACATGAGCAGCGAACATAAGCCTGAAAGAATCTGCAAAAGCAGTCTATTCTCTGCCCATAGTTCTCACCCAAAATTCGCCTGTTCCCATCTTCCTTCCCACCCTTCCCCCAGTCTCCAGTCTTTTTGCTTTTCATCCTCCCAATCCCATCGCACTGCCCCCCTCCTCCTCACATATAAATCTGCCTTTCAGGGTGGTGACCTCCAGCTTCCACAATGGCCCTTAGATAGAATCCAGGGCCTGTTTTTGCACTGAATACTCTTCTGACGTCAGATATGTGCATGTGTGTGTCACTGGGGCTCTAATACCTGTTTATATTCAGTACTGTGCTAAAGTCTTAGGCAGTCAAAAGAAATGTTTAAAACTATTTATCTAGGTAGAAAATGCACTCCTGCTCAGAACAAAAAACAGTTTAGCCTTACAATATATAAAAATTAAAAATCACAGAGTAAAAACTAGTAAGAATTTCTTCTGTTCTCCTAAAAGTTCCTGATAGGTCCTGATGGACGGCTAGATGCGCATCGCTTCAGTTCCCAAACCTCTCCTCTAGGGGCACCTCAGCCCTTCCGTATATTTATTAAAGTTCACCACCAGTTCACTTAACCAATTACCTTAATTAGATTAAAAAAAAAAGTCAATGAGATATTGACTAGCTATATGAGATGTGCTAGTGGCCAAGTTAAAAAATAATACATGGGTGTATTGGATGGATGCTGCAAATACTGAGATGGTTTTGAAAGGGCTAAGGTGGCACACTTTGACAGGCAAAATAGCATAGTTTTACACTAACAAAAATATCATTATACATAATTTTCTCTGGCTGCCTATGACTTACGTACAGTAGTGAGCGACCTGTGAATTGTGTGATTTATTAACTGGGGCACACATTTCTGAAAGCAGAGGGTGGCTCTTTATCTGCCGGTCTCTGTGGTTATTCTGTGGTCTTTTTTTCTACCCGATTGCAAAATTTCCATGCTGACGTTTCTTACAGGCCTTGCATTAGACAGTCTTTGCCCTTGTTTGATATGCTGTCTGTGCTGCCATCTGCTCAACTGGCCCTCCTGGTATCTGCACTCATGTCCATTCTGCTGTCTGTCTTCTGGTCTGCACAGTGCTAGGGGGAGGGGGGTGGTTATATAACGTCCCACCCGATGGCATCTCCTCTCCTGCTCTGTGATGTGTTGGCATGGCCTCCTGGGGCAGAGAGGAGGCTGCCAGCTGGCTTTGCTGTGTCAAGCTTGCTTGGTGCTGCTATCGTCCCCTCCCCTCCCCCCCAAGCACTCATTGAAGCATGGATCTAGGGAGTGGAAATTTCCACTTGGATTTTAGCTGCTCCGTTGTCATTACCAGGCCACAGAATGAGCAATGTGGGAGCAGAAGGCAAATGAATACCAATTAAGTCAACCGGATTTCTCACAAAATGTTTTTTATATGTGAAAAATAAACAAGTCTTCCAGGTTGCCAATTTTAATATAATCGCTGGAATATTATTGAAATTAGATATGTGAAAACCACTTTAAATTAATAATGCATTTTAAATTAAATAACTTAAATTTGTCAACCAGCTGTCAGCTTTATAATTACTGAAGATGGTGGTCGATGGTGGCAGATTAGCAGTTACTGTAGCAGGTCATCCTCAAACGTGCAGGGTTGTGGGTTTGTTTCCTGTCTGTGAGTGGTGGGCATGTATCTATTACATTACCACAATGTGATTAAACCTGTTATTTTGACCTTGTGGGGACATTTTTCCGGTCGCTATAAAGGGAAATTCAAATTTACAAAAAACCTTTGAGTGTAATCAAAACATTAAAAATGCCAAAAGTCTTGTATTTTGTTTGGTTACTTATGGTTAAGGTTGCAGCTGGGTAGGGGTTTTTAGGGTTTTTATTTTTTCTTATTTTGTCTTTTAAATGTGATTTAATGTCTTTTATTTGCAGGAAGATGTGAAACATCTTGAATTGACTTGTGTCTGTATAAGTAAAACTGCCTTGCCTTGCTTAAGGTTGTCGTTGTTGGGATTAGAATTTTTGACATTGGGATGAATTGATGGTCCCCACAAAGATTCAGAAACTTAATCTATGTGTGCATGTGTGTCTACATAAAAGTGGGGGTATTTTCCAGGAGTCAATAAATGCATGAGCTTAAAGCCCCAGCTTTGTGCTGTTTGATTCCAGGGACAGGCTCCATGTCAGCGGTGACCTTGCACTGGATAAACCATCATAGAAAATGGATGGATTGCTGAGGTTTGAGCAGTACTGTGTGTGTATTATCATGGGAATAATTTAACCTCCATCTACTCACAAATGGGCCAAACCCGGACAGATGGACCATAAGCCCATAAAACACAAACATTAAAATAGAAAGATTATCAGAATTATTACCTTTTGAAAAATGTGTTTGATCATGCTGTTCTTGTTGATGTGAGAATATAGAATGGATGCTAACATCATGACATCATGAAAACAAAACTAAAAAAAAAATAATAATAATCCAGATTTGCTGTTTGCAGCTACTACAAAGGTACTGTGAAAACACCAGGTAGCAGATATGGCTCTTGGAGGAGTCATTTGCATTGCATGCATTCCATTTAGAATACGAGAAACCACACACACATCCTGTTGGTCAGTAGAATGACACATTTAACTGGAGTCGTATTAAAGGCCACAGTAAATAAGTCTATGCAGGACACATCTAGAATTTTTAGTAATTGTTGGAATAGTAATGCAGGTGTGGGGGTAGCAGTGCAGAAGGAGAAGAGGTGAGAATGCTGACAGGATTCACCACTACGAATTCTGCGAGCTGATCTAGATTGCCAATCATCTGTTGCTAATTCTAAAATTGACAGGACTTGGAAAATTAAGGTTTGGTACTGATGAATTAGATGATTGCCAATCATCTGTTGCTAATTCTAAAATTGACAGGACTTGGAAAATTAAGGTTTGGTACTGTTTTGTTCGATTTGACGCTTTACCTTCTCTGGATACCAGATGAATTACATCCTGGCCATTGCCCCGGAGCAGAAACATTGAAATTTTGAACAAATTCTATTACGTACATGTTCAGCTAACATACACAAAGGTTGTACCTACCAGACATTGCTTTGGAATAAATTAAATTTTATTTAATTTCTGACTAAAGTGGCAAATGTGTTAAACGCACAGCATGACCTCATTATCATATTGATCATTTGGAATGGGGCAGGGGTTTGGGTGGAACATGATTGATGGACCCTTGTACGGATTAGGTTTCTTGGCTGATGTCTTAAGGTCCCAGCAACGGCCCCACGTTGTACCTATCTGAACAAACCGAAACATCGACATTATTCATGGTGGGGAGAAGTCACAGGTACACCGATACTCTGTATAGGAAGGAATTCATGCTAAAACTGGCCCTATTGCTGAAGCTTAAAGGTATATACTTCAGTGAGTGATTCATGGAATATTACAGCCATTTATAGGTACTGAGACTGAAGGTGATTAGTCAATGCTGAATTAAACATGGCAAAGACAGTGGCAGCGACCTGGCAATGCTGGCAATGACGTTTGGTCAGTCGCTCCGCCCCTCCCTTTGTCTATATTTTGGTTTAATACTAACTGTGACATTTTGGCCTAATTACATTCCACATTGTCTAGACTTCTCTTTAGCTTTTTATAGAAACATTATCGTCAATTGATCATTTATTTATTTAGTATAATTATATACTGAAAAGGCTGAAAGGTTAAAAGATTAGCTTTCATAAAAAATTCATTTCCAGTGGCTTCCAGTTATATATTTCTGTTTTTATGCTCATAGTAAATTTATATATTGCTTATTGTTCCAATAAATACTGATTAAATATAATACATCCTTTGCATGTTTTGGTTTGGTGAAGACTGAACAGGACACATAAGAACAATGTTTCTTTCCACATATAGAGGTCAAAGTCCAAATACTTGCCATGTATATATACATCATCGCTTGATCCAGTCTCATATTTGAATAGTTGTACTTGTTGCCAAATGTTCAACGTCATACAGTTAGAACTGAAGAATAAACTGAGACAAATGAGTTTGCCTGGGTGTTTTCTATGGGGGCCCGAGGAATACACATGCTGGCGCTTCACTACTTTAGGCCTCAACACCTGCCTCCATTTCCTGCCCCTCCCCCCTTTAGCGGTGGGTTACATGACCTTACGATCACCGTCTGTGCCTTGCTTCCCTCCCCCCATGCTGAACACTGAGGTTATTATGAGAGTAGCTATGCTCCCCAGCACCTGTCAAAGTTAATCAGCTGTTCCGCCCTCAGATGGCTCACCTGTCCCAGTTAATCCAACCGGTATGTTTGTTCTCTAAAGCACTGAAGTCCCACACTGGTGTGAGAGAAACCCAGATGGCTGGTGAAAAAAATGACCAGTCAAATGGATATAGGAACCATAAGAAACACAACCAGCTTCCATTAATAAACCTTCTGATATCGTTCATAAACCATTACTGCTATATAACTAAAAAGGCAGGCTTTGATATAGATACATGGTCATGGAAGAAAAAATGTTTGAAAGCCAATATCTTTAAGGAAATCCAAGCCACCATGCCACACATAAATTACACCAATGGAATATAACTCAAATCTGTAAGCCAAACTGATGCTCCATTTGTTGAAGGACCTTCAAGATAGCTGTTACAGTACCTCTTAAAGTGTAGCTCACTACTGGATCTGAAGGTTTCCCTTCTGAATTAAGCAAATTTATAAAGAGCGAAAAATTAGGAGGTAGCTGGAAAAACAGGACAATGGAATTCCTAAGTTAAACCGTTAGACCCAGAAGCAGAGAGCATATATTCAATGACACAGTCTCACCACTACGCACACTTATCCACAATACTGAATGAGCCTTCATCCAAATCAAGATAATCACGGTTTGCGGTTCAGCTTTTTTTTTTTTTTTTTTTTTTGGTATAGGTTTTTCTTTTTTGCTGTTTTTCCTCAGTTTATTACACGGTGCAGTACAAGACAAATTGTTACACACATAAAAACTATTTTGTCTCTAAAGGATTCATTCTCTGAATGAGAAAAGAAACGCCGTACGCATACTAAACTTGATAATTTTGACAGATTTCAGAGAGCACACCACAATCCAGTTCTTACAAGCACACAGAGCTAAACTCTACCTCATAAACACCATGCCACAGCACAATGAGAGAGAGAGCTGAGGGGAGACAATAGTGCAAGTCTCCCTTATGTCAAACTGTTCCAAAGAAAACTATAAACACATTCTGTGGCAAAAGACCTGCACTAATGAGTATACAAATGTCTGCTAATTAAACTGGTGAGCATGCTGTCAAAGATGTTGCAGCAGCTTGAGTGTTGCATTTATAAGATTTCAAGCTACTTTCCTTTTAAAAACTATGCAGAAAACACAAGACATTCTCATAATCTGTAGTGTTATTATTGCAATGTTACATTAGCACAGCTAGAATATTAAGCAGCTCCGCGAGAGCATTTTGCCGGCGGAATACGTCCTTGGTTTTTTCCAGCACAATTTTCTAATTACAACCCCAAGGGATCAAAAGGTTTTAGCTGTACTTTGCTAATCAACATCAAACGTAATTACGCATAAGTTTCTATGCATAGTTTTATGTTTCTGTGTGCAACTGTGTGTATACCCGACTTAAAGCACTGCTAACACGCTCTCATGTTGATGTGGCATTTCTTATCCTGCAAAACACACCAGTTTGGCCACCGCACCTTTTCCATTTTCACCAGTTTCTTTATATCTAAATATTAATCTGTCTGAGTTATAGAACAGCTAGACATTTTGCATGCACATTTCTTTTTTGACTGCCATTTACGGCTCCTTACAAAAGAAAAATCCAGAGATACTAAAAAAAAACACCAACAAAGAACTTAAAAGGTTTGTCTGAGCCCATACTGCATACTGAGTTTCTGATTCTAACATTTTTGTATCTGCTTTTTTAGTAACCTGTTTGTTAACCCTATGAAAATCCTGCTACAGAACACACATTATGATGCTAATAACTGTTTGTAACTAAAAACTACCAACAATATTCACTTCACCATTGCACTAGATACACACATTTTATGTTGTTAGTTTCTGAGGATCTGCCTTAATTTTTAAACAACTTTCACTTCCCCATACATATTTAAATATTAGTATACGTGAAAAGATTATTTCTAAGTTAATAATTCAGTCCTTACTGAAAGAGAGGTATGTTAAAAAGCACACATACACAGCACTATCACAATAACTAATAAAGCAAAAAACAAAATAATAATAATAGTAATAATAATAAATCAAACAATAAATGGAATAGATATCAGTCTTTCAATCCCGGTAAAACAGCCATCAGTGTTATATTATACAGCCTGTATTTCTTGTACATGGCCAGGTTTACAATCACTTCCAGTGCCCTTAGCTGTTAGCCCAAATGTCCCAGCAGAATTCCCTGCCTATAGCAGACTGTCAGACACAGCTTGTTAACCAAAATAATCCCCACAGGAAAAGGATGACACAACCAGTAAAATTTCACACAAAATGCGATGGATATTTACACGTTTTTTATGGTCCTTCTGCTCATCGTAAACCTAGCCATGTGATCCCTTCCAGACCATTCCCCTCCACAAAAAGAATCCGGAGCAGTAGAAAGGAACACATCCCATAGACCTCTCAAGCATCGCAAGGTTTAAAAAAGTTGTATTTAAAATAGTTATGCATCTTTTACATTTTTCCAAAATGACGGAGAATAACAAAAATTCTATTTCATTTTCATCTCATCACTTCAGAATAAGCAATGAGCTTGGGTATACCAGCCTTGTGCCCTGACTGGGACAGGCTCCAGGCCGCCCAGTGACCCTGACCAGGGTAAGAGGTTGGAAGATGAATGAATGGATAGATGGTTGGGTATATAAAATATATATATATATATAAAAATTTTAGACAACCAATAATCATCACAACATACAGTCAACTCTTTAAATAAGTCTCATCATTGACTCCCACAGCATTTGTCCCATCAGTTCTTTCCAGAACTTAGTACTGCGTATTATTTCCTGATGTATTATTCATTTTACATAAATTAGATCAAGATGTTTAAAAATGGCTTCAGTGTATATTTGACATTTTAGTATATTTAGGCTGATGTCAAGGCAGCCAGTGCTCGGTGCTAATCTGGATGGACTCTGCCCATATCTAGAACAGGCATGTGCACTCAGCACTAACAAGTGCTTGGTATCCCACTGTGATGCTTTTGGAGAGACTGCACCGGGGGAGTCAACGTCACCTCAACACCCAGGAGAACTTTGCATATACCAGATCTGTCTTAGGTGTCCCTCAAGGCCTCCTTACGGGTTCAGTTACAATCTGGGCCATTTGATTGGGAAACATTTAAACGGCCATGTGTGGGATGGCAAAAAAGATGGCCATCTGTGGGAAGCAAATACATGTCACTACATTCCCATAAAGAATGTCTGCACCCTGGCCATTGGACACCACTGGAGATACCTCATCAAAAGTGCATATAGCGTTCAGGAGTTCTACCACTCTGAGGAATGTACATTTTGCTATATACTGTGTACAGGTCAGCCACTGAGAAGCTTGAGTTCTCATCTGAAAGCTCTAATCTCTGAGAAAAATACACAGCATGTACAACACACACTGTCTATAGTTATACTGAGAGCTGAGGTGGTTTGAAAAGTACATCATGACATCATAAGGCAAAATATACATGACGGCTATATATGGATATAAGAACACATGAAACTATGCATTGACAAAAGCAGAATAAACAGTTATGTTTCATTCCAATTAAATAAAAAAGAATAACTACAGTGACAACTTTTAAATACAGTACAATGAGGCAGAAAGTGGTTCACAGTTCATACAAACATAAAATGTTATCAGTGTGAGTGCTAGTTACAGAAAAACATTATAAGGAAAGGAGAAGGACTTGCTCAGTATTTCGCTTGTAAATCGAGACTTTAAAAGCTCACTTCTATGTCAGCAAAGAGCTCAGGTAAATAATTTCTTCATATAACATTTTAGCATCACAATAATATATCCAATATTGAACATGATAAAATATTGCACATTACACAATCTAACTAATTTCAGGTCCAGAAAGTAAAAATCCAGAAAATTTTGGTCTAGATTTTCACTTGTTGAACCTGAAATTTCCACCTCTGCTCTGAACTATTTTTTTTATTATTAATGAAAATGTAATAAAAAAGTTTTAAAGTATATTGTTATGTACTATGCCAATCACATAATATATGTGTAAAATAAGGCATATTTCACCTATAAAAGCCTATAAACTTACAATCGCTTAGCCTGAAAGATTTTAGCCTTTCTTCTTTCCTTTAATACAGTATATTAATGTACACAGACCTTCAGACAATAGTCTGTGCTTATGCATATATATAAAAACCAGAAACAGAGGGAGAACATAAAAAACAGGATATGAACAAAGGAATGCAAATGAAGGAAGGATGGGTGTTTGAAAGATGAAAAGTTTGGTAAGACACCCACAGTCTCATCTTATGGGGGTTCACATTAAAGTGCCCTTTTGTTTAAGGACCCTTTAATGAAAACAATGTCCCTACACAAAAAAGAAAAGTTTATTTAGAAAAGGTTTTAAACAAATGTCAGTTGAATACTTTGTTCCAATTCATAATGAAGCAGAAATCAATTTTTACCCAAAACTGGGAAAATTCCCAGTAACAGTCGCAGGATTAGTACAAATCTATGGTTGTTTATAGTCAACGAGGCTATACTGACCTGCAGCACGATATCATCCACAAATTAATAACAAATACACTTTGCCAAAGAATTAATTTTCTACAGTCTGTGGTCCAGTTGGGTACAAGAATCTGCAAAGCAGTAAGACAGCTGGTCCTAAAACTTTGCGCATGTTATATTAAAATGCAATAGCAAAATAGGTTGAATTCATATGAGTTCCATCATGTTCCTGCTTTACACTAGTATCCCAGTTTGGCCTCTGATTAAGCTGGAAAAGTAGGACTTTTAAAGGCCGCAGTGAATGACCTTCCCTGAGAACTTTTCTGGGTGAAGTTTTCAGAGTATCCTGCTAGTCATACTAGAATAATCAGGCACTGTACCAGCGCTCCCTCTGCTCTGTGCCACCAGACACCAAGGGCTGCTGCTGGTGTAGATTCCACTCAGAGGTAAAGGCCTAAAACTCAAAACTGCATCCTAGTGTTGCAGGGTCACCAGGTGGAACGATACAGCTCATGTGGTGGCTCTGTGTCTGTAAGCCAAGGCTCCTCAATTCCAGTGCCGGAGGTTCAAACTGCAACACAGTTTGAAGGTTTCCCTGCCCAGACACAGCGACTTCAGCTCACCAGCGATTTGCCAGGATTATTAGGTATGTCTGAGCTGGGGAATCTGCAACCTGCGTTGCAGAACGACCCTCCAGGACCGGAACTGGGGATCCTTGCTGTAAGCGTTCCGGCCCACGTGTGTCAGTTACATGCTTAATACTTAAGCACAAATGAATCTTGAGACCATCAAGTGCGTTGTGCATGTAAACTAGCTGGTTCTCATGTTCCCCATGGGGGATCAAGTGCAATGTAATTTAGATTAAAGGACACGTTAAAGACTGAACAACCCCAGCAAGCAGCTGTCTTCTTTGTGACATAATGTATTCATCAACATAACGGTGTCAACCACACACATGTCCGCGTGCACGTGCACTTCGGAATCTCACAAGAGTTATCAAGAGCGCAAACATACTTGAGGCTCCCATGCAAACACAAACATGCCTGTGGATTGATATGGAATAATTCCCTATTTCCTATCTGCTCATATTGCAATCAGTTTTTTTTCTTTTTTACTTTTTTTGGCCCCAAATGCTACTAATTATAGCTAAACAACCGAAACGTTTAATACATTGATGTTATTTGGTTATTTATCTGCCGAATAAGGGATGGAATACAGAAACTTTGTTCAAATGTTCAGTAGAGTGGCACTATAAAGCAATATCAGAAGACAGCATCTGATACCTAGACCAACAGAATTACTCTTAATAAAAGTAGCCAGTATGAACTGCTTTAACCCAAGCACCATTTCTGTGGCTTGTTTAAAATATCCTTAAAATGTTAATTCATACACTGAAATATGAAAACAGCAAAACTAATTAACCAGAC
>JAABNY020000002.1:25196870-25237079 GCA_015164015.2 Brevimyrus niger | reverse complement strand
CCAGCCCCCCTACCCCCCTCACCAACCTGCTAACTAAATTTATCGCTTGATGCCATATGCAAAGTAACAAAAATGACTTGATAAAAGATGACAGAAAAAAGAAATAAGCAAAATAAAGACTGGAAAATCTGGGAGGCATAAAATAACAGAAGGTCGATGAATATAGAAAATGAAAACTGGTATACACCTGGTTACATTTCCATACATTTTTGCAAACAACCATCTTTGTTAAGTTTAAATTTGAAAAGGACATTTTCACTTGTTCATGTATAAATATAATAATGTATAAATTTGTTCACATTCCAATGTGCACCCCTACTCAGTTTTGGTACGCTCCGTTACAGTTCACAGAGCTCATCCCTCTTATTGACCCAATAAGTGGCATAATGAAATATTTTAGGACCTGGCAAATTTCCTGGGAATCCACAGCAAAACTGAAAACTCAAAAGGCAAATGTGCCAAGTTAACTTTGAATAGCCCTGCTCACTCTCTGACTGGTAATACAATGTGAGGGACACCATCAGTGTCAGCAATGTTTTAACTCACTTTTGTTAACATACAAACAAACCCTTCACCACGGTATTGGATGCTCATTTCAGCAGACCTGACTTCACCCAAATGCTCCTTAGTCTCTTTTATGCCTGCCGGTTTTCTATATGTATCCAGACCGGAGCTGAATGTTGTTCCCACCTGGCTTCATCATGCTATTTTGTTACTTCTTTAACGATGCTTAGGTTAAATATCTTACAGTGAAGGGTTTGTCTAAGTAAGAACGTTTGACAGTTTTATGCGCTATAATACTAACAATAATGCATAAACCTTTACCCAATACTGCCTAACATATGTTGACATTACACAGCTTTAGCCAACAGGTCACAGACAGCAAAGCAGGCAATGCACACTTTAACCACAATATACAGTTTTTCTATGGTACTGCGGCTCAAACAGAATGTACCACTCAGCCACCATCAGTGTCAGCAAACCCAGAACACACAGCCCTACAGTACAGCATGAATCTGTTTAAAATACACCATACAGTTTAGTGCCACTGAGATGGAGCAGAGTTTATACATAATTTTACCATGAAGGTCCTGTGGCTGTTACATATGACAATTTACTCCTTTTCGCACATATGCTGTTCTGTTTACGGTTTCTCACATAACAAGACTGATACAAGATAAGATGCTTCAATCAAGTACAAAAAAGTGTGGAACAGCAAGTAGAGTCCATTTGAAGATGAATGACGGATCTTCTTGTTCTGGTGGTGAGCAGTTTTTAAAGTGCTCTGCAGAAAATGGAAATCACCTCACTACATTTGAAAAAGTTTGTTTTTTCATGGGGGGGGGGCGCCTGCGGGTGGTAATGTCAGTGCTGAGGACACTGTCATCCATTTTTGACTACGGGATGAATTTTCCCATGTGAAGCAAATGCATTAAGGAACTAAGGCTGTCTGCCGATTGTCAGATGGTTTGTGATGTGTTACCCATCTGCCAGCTACTTCTCAGATTTACAAAAGTAACATATCACATTTATCTGAGTTGTAAGTGGTACAAACCTTAATAAACAGGGGCTTATTCAGAAAGCTTCAATGCCTGTCTTACTGTGACTGCCAGCTGGGACCAAAGTTATATCAGAAACTCTATTTCATTTCAGAACAGACAGTCATGTAGTCTTGAGTGGATATGCCTCTCAACTTTGAACATTAACTACCCACAGCGCACTATAAACTCATTGTCTGGTTAATGTAACGTCAATGCTCCACCATCCTTATATGTCATCGCACTGCCATAAAAGGATGGTCAAATCTGGAACCTTCAATTTTATAGCTTGATTCTGCTGCAAAAACAAATTTTTTAATTTAGGGGATAAGGTTCTGGTGCACATTGGTAGAGGACATTTTTTTTAAATGCATGGGGCAATTTCTGTTTTTCTTTCCCAAATGGCTTTTGTACATCTGCCCTGAAGCAGTGTATACGATAACATATGTGGGATTTGGGCCAGAAGTAAAAGAGCTGGGGGGCAGCACTCAGGCCCCCACTGTATATGCTGGTTTTCCCTTTGTCATTACAGTCTGTTGGCCTCCATTCAAATCTTTTCTTCTTCGGCTCAGCAGAAAAACTAAGACTTAAAAAGAGTCCAAAGCCATTAGATAGTGTTTCCTAATCCGGTCCTTGGAAACCCACAGAGAGTCCATGTTTTTGCTCCTACTGGGAGCTGGGAGGAAGCAAAAATGTGGTCTATCAGGCTTGGAGCTTGGAGGGAGCAAAAACGTGGACCGTCTGTGGGTCTCTATGGATTGGCTTGCGAAACACTGCATTAGAAGTTTCATTTAAGAAAAAAAAGATGTTGTAGTTTCTCAGGGAGCTTTTTGGGTTTTTTTTTTCCAAGACTTTGTGTAGAATCCTTGATCTTGGTTCAGTAGGCAACTGAATGGTTCTGCTCCACACTTTCAATGAAATTGGGCGTAAACATGGGTCACTCATCTGCACACTGTCCTCTTGCTTAGACCATTGGCACAGCTGGAAGCATGCCTTTAAAGGGATAGTAGGCTGACCTTCTTACTGCCAACCAAGTGCACTGAAGCTGGCTTTGAAGACACACTCTGTTGAAGTGGTTTGTCATTTGCTTTCAGCTTCTCTGTGTCTTCCTCACACATTTCTCCCATAATTGCTGTTCAGCCTCAGCATTGACTCAGTTCAATCCATCAGTCATAATAATAATTAAAAAAATGGTCTGTGCTCATTGGGGAAGCAAGAGGAATGTGTCCTTTTTGCATTCAGTCCATTGCAAGAATTTTTCTTGTTCTTCTTAAGTTTCTTTCCCATTGACAGGTATTATTCATGCTTAATTTAAAAGTGAAAAAATATATTTTCTACCTTCTACTTTAGATTACTAATATATCAAAATATTAGTTTCTCTATCTATAGAAGATGTTTCTCATCTTGTCCTCATGAGGCTATCAAAAAATCAAAAGTTGTTGGTGTAATTTAAAAAGTTGGTTTCTGTTTTTTATGTCCAATAAATAGCAAACCTAGAATCAGTTACAGGGGGTAATATTTGACTAATTCAATATACATATTGGCCATTTACATTTCCTGCAACTTTTATTTTCTTCCTCCTTCCTAGAAAATCATTGTGTCTTTCAGATTATATATCTTTGTTATTTATTTTTTAAGGCATTAAAAGTATAAAAGGAAATGAATAAATGAGCGAATCTGCTGCATGATGCAGTAGGCAAATTTGAGAATTTCAATAAGGGTATAATATTCTGTCTGTAGAGAATACTGGAAAGTAGTGCAGGAAATCCTATTGAGATACTACACATGAGATGAATACACTGCAAAATGTACGTTATGGACAACTTTAAATAGCTATAAAAGTATGTGTTTACACAAGGGTTCCAGACCTTAGTGTCACATCGGTAAATTCTGAAAAAAGCAGGAATCTCAGTGCACATTAACAATAGCTTATGTGAAGGCAAATCAATACACTTCTGGTAATGGATGACATTGGTGCATGCATGCTTTTGCGTTTGTGTTTGGCATCTTTTTTCGTGCTGACAAATAACTTTGGATCAGGTTTATTTATTTCAAATGGTATTCGCAAGTTCTCACCAAAACTCAGAAAGTACCGAACAATGCAGTGTATAAAAAAATTCTGACGTTAATGTTTCTGCTTCTTATAAAACGAATAATAATATATTACTGCTATTGGTACTATATAAAAATATCTGTACCACAACTGATTAAATATTACATATAAATAAATAACAATAGAAAACTTGCAGCAGTTATTCTAGAAACACAATCAGGTCCCTCCATGTCATTCCTCTGAACACAGATTAGTCCAATAAATACTCACATCATGCATTCTATTACAAATATGACCATTATCTCTCTATACTCACATTATGCATCCAAACCTGAACATTCACAAGTTAAAGTAATACCAATCACAGCATATTTAGCAAGAAGGGCAAGTGCTTCAAAGAGAGAATTGAAGACTGGCTCTTAAATAAGTCAATTATTAATCATTTTCATTAGCAGATAGTGCACACACTACATCTTGCAAACCTTTTGTAGTGCATTTTCCTGGAGCGAATACCATTTTGAAATAAAAGCCTGTTTGAAAAACTTATTAAAATGTGAAATACATTTAACTAAATGAACAGCATTAATAATGTTGCTTGCTACATTGTTTCATTCTTGTTTAAAAAGAAGGGGAATCGTAGCCTTGAAGGCTGTGAACCTGAAAGTGTATTTTTTCATGCTTGTATATGAGTAGCAGAGATTGAGTTGCTTTTCATTGATTATTTTTTATCCTGGATGCAGCTAACCGATTAACACAAAACTAAACATTGCTGTGTTGTTCCTCAGTTCCTCTATAGGACTTTCATAGTGAAAAGTGCAGCAGAAACATGCTTTCTGCCAAAACTCTTCAAAGCTAGAATGAACTGACGTATCCAACTGATCACCATGTGTCACTGGGCCTCACATCACTTGATCTCATACTATTTATAAAGTGCATTGAGACTTGTGCAGACCTATTTGCACTTCAGCCTATTTATAAACGAAAAATAATATTTTTTATGAGCTGTTTGACCATAAAGTGGATATCCTAAGCTTGCATTTGTATGTGTTTTCAGGTTCTTGTTCCTTTATATACCAACAAAGCTTGTAACCTATTTTAGAGTTAAAAAGAATGCTTTTAAAGTCCTACGTTGATTGCATTTGTTATATCTTTAAACGTTTTTGAGACTTGAGAGTTGCTATGCAGAGGTGAGAAAAAGGTATCCTCAAGGAAGCAGAGGGTGGGGGGCTTCCTTTTTTGAGGGATGTCTCTCTGGGGAAGGGGCTGTCTGTCACGTCATCGCTCTCCTTTCTTCTCTCTTGATCTCTCCTCGTTAGACCAGGTCAGACTCCACCACACACTGCTCGGTGTAACCCTTTACTAGCTCCACGCCCAAGGTGTTGCGGCAGAATTCGGCCAGTGGCTCCCACAGGGGTGGGTCCAGGAACAGCTGGCACATGACGTTGCCCCGCAGGGTGGCGGTGTGGCGCCGGAGGTGTGACAGGAACTGCTGTCGCGCCAGGTCAAGATCTTTCCCGAACATGTCAATGTTCAGGTAATACCAGTCTTCTCCGATGGGCACACGGAAGGGGAAGGTGCAGAGGCTGGCGACCGAGGGCTGAGTCGCATCATCCACCATCCAGTCAATGTCCTTCTTGGCTAGGATGGCCATGTTGCTAGGCAGGGGTTTAAAGGGCTGCCAGTCTTGTACGATGGTGGCATTTGGTAGGACATCCTGTGTGATGCCGGCACTCAGGAACAGCCTGTGGGCCTCGCTGGGGTCCAACAGCACTGCTTGGGGGACAGTGGAACCCCCAAAATGCTGTGTGTCCGAATCCTTCTCCTCCAGGCGCAGTTTGAGATCTTCAGCTCTGAAACGAACCAGGAGAATCCCCTGGAAAAACAGTTAGCAGGCCGGTATTCCTGTTAGTATCAACCCATTGATGTGTGTATATGTGAAAAAGTTAAAAACCGTGTAATTAGGTTTTTTCTTTCAATTTCAATTAATCTATTCTTTTTAATGCATGCCCATTTCTTTCTCCTGTGTCTACATACATTTAAATACTTTCAAACCAAGTTAGTCATGGTCATGTAAACCTAGAGTCAGTTTCATGGTGATCTAGAATCTATACAGTAAAACCTCGGATTGCTAGCATAATTCGTTCTGGAAACTCAGATGATTTGTTCCACGATCCAAAAATATTCATATAAAAATGATTAGTACAAAATACAAGGTAAAAATACATAAAACAAATTAACCTGCACTTTACCTTTGAAAAGAATCGTGGATGGTGTGAAGGAGCCGAGAGAGGAAAAGAGGAGGCTTATTTTGTAGGATGACTTTCACTTTAACTAACAGAATCACTGCTATCTGTTGGCTTGCTGAAATCTTTTTCTTTTTGAGTTACTTTATCAAGGAAACTATCCAAAGACAGTTGCTTTTGCCTCCTTTTCAATTTTGCAGAATCACAATTTTGCACTGCTACGTCCTTACTCGGGTGGTGCATTTCTACTAAATTTTGACTATACAAGTGAGGCACGTTAACAGAGACCAAACATGAGAAACGATTTCCCACAATCCCACAGCAAGAGAGAGAGAATAACCATTGGCTCAGTTGTGATCACGTAACGCTAGGTGGACAAAGCGTATACATAATACTCGTACTGCAAGATCTCGCTTAAAATTTACTTTTAAATTTTGCTCGTCTTGCAAAACACTCACAAACCAAGTTACTCGCAACCCGAGGTTTTATTGTACTTGGAGGAATAGGGTATTATTTACAGATATAAATCTTATAGTTTATCATAAAAAAAATTATAGTTCATGACAATTTTGGAAATGTTTTGAAAAACATACCTTATCAATACATACATACAACACAATAATTCTGTACAATAGAACAATAACCTAATGACCAGGTAAACAATACCATTTATACTGTAAATGAACTGTCAATGGCCGATTAAAAAAGCTTTAAGAGTCATTACCTGCTTGGTGATGAGCCGATACTTCTGGAAGTCTTTAGGTCCCAGCTGGTCGTCACGGGTCAGGCGGCTCACCTTGACATCAGGGTACCTGGCCTTGACCAGCTGGGAGCAGAAGCGCAGGAGGACCCCGGCCACGCCCTTGCCCCGCTCCTGAGGAGCCACCCGCAGCCCCTCTACCAGCACTGTCTCACCGTCGTCGATCACGCACACGGATTCCAGGGCAATCTGTGCGGAGGCAGGGGAGCAGGTAAGGAGGGATGTCTGGGAAAAAGTCTGTCTTGTGAATTTATCACATAACTGAAACAACTCAGACCAGAGGGCTCAAGATCACTGTCTCATACTTATGTGTTATGAAATAATTTTATCATTCAGTCTTTAAGACAATAAACTGAATTAATGACAGTTTGTTTTGTCATAATCAAAACTGATTAATTTTCAAGACTATGTATTGTAGACATATGTATTTGCATATGTATAATTAAAAGCAAATGGCAGCTCAATTATGGTGCTTTTCCACTGCACCAAGTACCATATTTTTGGTACAGTACTTTTGGTACTTTCCATTTTCCATTGACTTCCGGTCAAGTACCAGTATCAAAACCGCCGAATCAGCTGGGGTACTTCTTTGGTACTTCAATACTTTGAGATGGGACTTGAAACACTTCATCCGCTGATTGGTTATGTAAATAGCCTATGATGTCAATCAGTGCCGGTATCAGCTTTTATGCCAATGCAAAAAATAACACTTTGAAGTACCAAACTTTTGGTACTTTCTCAAAGTACCAAAAGTATGGTACCTTGTGTTATAAAAAAGCACTCTTATTTGACAAAATATTTGGGCTTCAATATTGTCTTAAAAGATTTTTTTTCCCATTTTTCCCATTTTCCCCTAGTCTTTCCAGCCTCTGTATTTCACTACAAAATTGATTTCAAATTTCATGTATATGTCACAGCCTGTCCAGTGACCAGCAGGGGTCACTACTAGTCCTCTGGAACCCTCCTGTTGCTTCCTAGCTGTGTCCTCTGGTGATCCTCAATTCTCATGTGGTCCCAGAGACCAGCCAAGGAGCCACACCCTCTTCTCTCGAGCCTCCAGAGCCTGCCTCAGGAGGGGCCTCGCAGTCCAAGTTGCACCACATTGCCTGCACCGGATCCTGCAGCAGCCGTGCCACTCAATCCTGATTCGGGAGACGTCATTCCACCTGCATTCAAACCCAGGTGAGGCCTCTCCTCCAGTTAGGACTCTGGAATACTCGGTCCACTGTGTTTCATACTGCTGGGAATTCGCAGCTCACCTCCAGGTGCCCCGGCTGTGCCCCGCTCGCCTCCTGTCTCATCCCCGGAAGACTCAGAGGGTCCAGTCTCATATCCAACTGTCTCACCGATGCCTGCCTCATTTCCTGTTGTCTCCTTGGCGCCCTCCTCACTGTCTCCTGTCCCTAGTCCTGCTGAATGCCCTGCCCTGTGGTTTGGCACTCTGAGACTTGCCTGGCACCCACTCTTTGTGCTCGGTATGGTCTTTTTCCCTGTTGCTGATCCCTAGTCCTCATGTCTGAATCATATCAGTCCTTCGCTAGGCTGGTATATACATGCTTCCCAGTCCTGTCTTCCCTGTTCTGTCATTGTTCCCTGTCATCTCCTTAAAAAGTCCCCTTCTGGGTTTTTTCCTCCACTCATGTGTGCATTCTGGGGTTCCTTCCACCTTCACTCACCTTAATATGTGATTATACACATACATACATACAGACATACATAAATACATACATAGATACATACATATATGCATACATATACAGACGCTCTTACACTTACGAACGAGATACGGTCGTTCGTAACTTGAAATGTTCGTAAGTCGTTATT
Organism: Brevimyrus niger; assembly: GCA_015164015.2. Classification (NCBI taxonomy): domain Eukaryota; kingdom Metazoa; phylum Chordata; class Actinopteri; order Osteoglossiformes; family Mormyridae; genus Brevimyrus; species Brevimyrus niger. The sequence continues at coordinate 25,228,661 of JAABNY020000002.1, read as the reverse complement.
CATATAATCATTTTAGTCAATTCGATAATCATTTAAGGATACACGCAATTACTAAGAATTAGGATGCTGGGAGTACACAAGCTACACTGTTGCACGAAGGGAGTAGCAGCCAGAAGTTGTATTAGGTAGAACTGGCGTGCAGAAAAGAAATTTGATGTTGCAGACAGGAAACGGGAGCCCAATGACCACAATTTGGACTTACAGTCTTTTTTGTTTGTATATCTGAAAGTTTGTAAGTTGAAAGTTCATATGTAAAGGAGCACCAGTATACATATACTGTATATATTTATCTTGTTTTTGGGTTAGACCTTAGCATTGGCATCTGACTGATTATGGATAAAGCAACAAAGTCAAGAGATTCTTTGTTAAAAAGGCCAAGAATTTACCACTTTTCCATCTTTTCTCGCCAAGATGACCATGCGATGGGGTTCCTGGAGCCAAGACCCATAGCGAGTGGGCAGGTAGTCCAAGCCACCGTAGATGTCCTGACTCATCGCCATTATCTCATCAAAGTCTTCTTCGGTTGCCACAGTGAACTGCAGCCCAGTCTGGGAGGGGAACTCAGGGAGGAGGGGGCAAGGCAGGCTGTTCTCAATTTTCATCCTGTAGCCTGAAAATACAGGTAAGAGGAGGATCAAATCAGTAAGGGGAAGAATGACCTCTGAGTAGGCCCCAAAATTTCACGTGATATCAGTGCTGTACTCACATCATACATCACTGTCTATACACATGCTGGTCCAAAACCAATGCTTCAACAATAGAGATAGGAGATGGTTATATGGCATTCTGTATCAAACATTATAGAAAGCCATTGACAGACAAGAATCATGCCTATCCTCTTCTGACTTCTGATCTCGAAGACAAATTTGACATTTATTCGGCCAAAGAAAAGATGTTTTATTTATTGTTAAGTTAACTGGTATTTATGATTTTACTATTTAGCATTTCTATTCATGATGCTCATTTGTATGAATTACTTTATATCCCTAATTTAAAAAATTAATGTTGATTTCAAAATATGAAGCAAAATTAGTTTGTAACTTGCTGACACCAACATGGCCAACACTGCCTGGCCAAAAAAAATGTCACTATTTGAATTTGTATCAGCAAATACAGTGGTACCTCGGTTCTCGAACTTAATCCATTCCAGACTCAAAGTTTGAGTTCTGATCCCCATGTGATCAGCTGTTTCTGGTTGTTGTCGTTAGTCCTCTGTATTGAATCAGCATGTCAGTTTGTCTCTCCAGTCCAGTCATTGGGTACGTTCGACTTGCTTACAGCGCTGGTTTAAAGTAACGCATTCTGATCCTGATGCAATGCATTATGGTTAGATGCATTGCGACCTCTCACCCGGCTGCACAAACTGGAACCACCTCCGTGATGACACACCTTTGCCCTTATTGGCTGAAGAGTTTAGTTACATGCATGACGTTTGTACCCCAGGCAGTTCCGATATGCGTAATCTGTTACTTCTCCCGCATATCATGTAAAGCAGTGAGAACTTGTTTTCAGTTAATTTACCTAGTAAAATATAAATATATATTTAAATAAATGACATAAATGCTCTAATAGTACACGTAAGTTAGTGGTTTATTTATTGTTAGTTACCGTAATGTTGCACTGCTTTATGTGGTTAATCGTCCAGTTTGTGAAGAAGGCATTCAAGTAAGAATTGCATTGTAGTATGAGTCATTTCCTGGTGCGTACAATTTATATTAGGTCAGCGTTCACGGTTCGACTTCTGATATTCAGATCGAATTCTAGGTCAAACTGGTTTGTTCAACTTTCAAGAAATTCGAGTTCTAGTGAGTTCGAGAACCGAGGTATCACTGTACTTAAAGGACTAGATCATTATTACATTCCTGCTACATTATGCAGCAATAAAGTAGTCAGCTGAGTACCTGAATCTACTGAATGGCCAGGTTACACCTCCATGCATCATCAGTGTTTTTTCTCCCTCTGTTGGCATGGGCATATTCCAGGACAAAAATGCCAAGATTCATAGGGTTCGAATTGTCAAAGAGTGGTTCAGGATGCATAAGGAATCATTTTCACGTGTGACTTGGTCACCACAGAGTTATGACCTTAACCTCATTGAGGCTTTATATAGTGGTTCCACTCACTTGTCAATACAGGATCTCGGTGAAAAATTTATGCAAATCTGAATGAAAATAAAGGATGAGATGTTGCTCCATAATCAAAGCTAAAGATGGCCCAACAAAAAATTTAAATGGCAACTTTTTTTTTGGCCAGACAGTGTATTTGCCTCACAAACAATCCAGTAAGTCTATTTAAAACATTAAATTGCTCACTGACAGCTGTGTAAAGACTGGTTTCTATTTGTGGTGCTAATGGTATCTCATTATGTTGTTTTCAATTTATTTTGTAAAGTAGTTTCTTAGAAAATGTGTTTTTGTAACTCTGATGAAATAATGGATTTTAGGAAATACATGTTTTTCATTGGATAGAGTCGATATGCTGGTCATACATAGGTAAATGGCTAGTTACAGAACGTAGTACTGTATCAGATCTGGATTGCAGATTTTATTGCATGAACTGTAAATAAAACAGATCTTAAAGAAAAACTACCTGTTCACTGTTTACCATCTAATGTTCTCTGAAATAAGTGATTGGTTAGAAAATAAAATTACGCAAGCTGGTAATTTATCTAGCCACAGTGTAACAATGGCACATTACTGATAATCATTCCAGCACCAGGGGTGCAATGGTACACGCAAATCATGGCTCAGCACAAACCCCAGTTTTCATTTCACGGTTCAATGCCATTTTGGTACAGCCAGGAAGATGTAATGTGTTTTAAAATTATTATTAAAAGTACAAATACAATTAAAACAAATTGTTGTAAACCAAACAAAGGGCAATATATAGACGTATGTGTATAACAAAACCTTATTTGCACATTGTAAAATATGCTAAATATATAATTCAAAAATGTGATGGCATTATAACAATCATAATGAACTGAATCCTGTATTCTCTACTTGCGAATATGTCGCATATCTGTCACAATTAACACCCCTATAGCTTTAGCAATTTTTTAGCCCGGTTTGAACTTTCTGGCAAAAGCACCTTAAATTATATTCGAATTCGGTATAACAGCCAAAAGACAGTCTTGGTCTTATGAACTACACTATCCTCAATATTGGTGTAATTTATTGGGAAACCATAATATTACCAAGATACTAATATAAGTGATGTTGGGGGGGCTCATCAAGCCTCCCACTTTACCATTATGACTGACTATGACCAGCCCTAGACATAACCTCCCAGTCACAGACTGTGACCAGCCCTAGACGTAACCTCCCACCCACAGACTGTGACCAGCGCTTGATGTAACCTCCCAGCCACAAATAGCAAAATGTCTTCCGTGTTGAGCATCTACAAAAATGTATTAATTCAGTCCATTGTGCATTCTGAACTGAAAAGCAAAAGGCATACAGAGAATGTGCATACTGTTACAGCTCTATCCGGTGCGAACAGAAACCAGAGTTACTTCTCAGCAGCCACAAAGCACTGGTTTCCTTTCCAAGTCTCAATGACTGGGCAAACTGGAGGGAAAGTCAATTAAAAATGAGCAGGCCAGGAATTGCATTATCTTCCCATTTCAAAGTATATGCCTTAATAATATGAACATTTTTAATTAAAAATAACAGCATGATAGTGATCAGACTGCCTGTCCCCACTCAAGTTTTATGGCTCCCTACCGCTGCCCTTTGGAAGCCTTTGCCAACACTAATCCCTTAGCACCCCCCCCCCCCACACACACCACACCCCCAACACGCAACAGTCATCCTGTACGGCTTCTTCAGAAAAAAACACATTCCTCCTAAGGAAGAATGGGGACAAAACAAACCCACAGCAAACTGAGACAGGCAGGGGGCAAGGGTTAGAGGATGGGGTTGAAACAAAGGTACGCATACAAGATTATCTGGTGACATCGAGTTTTCCAATACTATACAATAACCATCACCTTACATCTTCAAGTTAAATATCGTTAAGCGATACTGGTCAAACTTTATGGATCCTAAACGATTTCAACTTAAACTTTATCCCCAAATTTACACTTTATTCTGCAGGTGGTTTCATCCAAAGTTACGTGTAACTGGGATGGCAAGGTCAGGCAGTGCCTGGAGCAATTAGGGGTTAAGGGCCATGGTCATAACCCAAATGGTGACATCATTCCGCCCACCCTGGGATTTAAACCAGTGACCTTCTAATCATAAGCACAGGTTCCCAAACCACAGAGCCACTAATGCTTCCCAAAGAATGCAGCTTTGTTTTGTGTTGTTTGGTTTAAAAGAGAATTGCATGTACTGTGTATCTTATTAACAGCAGAACTGATCAGAAGTAAATGTGTGAGCACAAATGTTGCAGTCTTTAGCACAAACCCACTCCTTTACACCCAGCTGGCAGTCAGCTGATTCTGACAGCCCAGACCAGCCTAGACAGCCTCTGTCAGACTGGATAAATGCTGCCCGTCATCCTCAATTCCAGCTGACATCCTTTTTATGTATACTGACTGGGGCAATAAACCGATTCTCGTTTATTTACCTCCATTAAATTTTCCAAAATTAAATACAAGCCCAAACCTGAATATGTTACTGCAATGTTTAAGGGACACACTGTACCAGGAAGGTGAAGGAAGATGTGCCAATGAATGGTGTTATTGTTTTTTTACACCTCTATATATATGCACACAAAGGTTTCTTACACGTGTACTGTATATAGATGTTGTAGGAATTAAAATATAAAATACCAATATAAAATATATTTAACACAAACAGAGGGAGTTTTATACTACATTTTATTGTGCTTGTTACGAACAATAGCATTCTATTCTATTCTGTTCTGTTCTATTCTTCTAACTGATGATGAATAACACACCTATGCATCAAAATGAACACCCCCTCCACAACACACACAGTGTAGATGAAAATGCTTAAGATGAGCGAGAGGCTGTTAGCTGTTACAGTAACGGAAAAATACTGGATTTCTCAGCTGATCAACTTGGACACTGCATCTCAGTTTACTAATCTCCTTGTGTAATATAGTGGACATTTTGACAGATGTGTTTCAGTGGCTCTGGATTTAAAATCCTTTTTCTCTTAAGTCATAAAAATAATCAAAAATGTAATATTAAGGTCTGGGTAAAGCCAGGGTGAAGCCAAATTGTCACACACCCTGTAGCAAAGGATTTTCCATTGAGCCTATCCATATTCGGCACTATGTGCAATATCCTATATAATGCAAAGGGCTTTGATTGCTTAAAGTGAATTATTTCATGCAATTTAAAGTGTGTGTGTGTGTGTGTGTGTGTGTGTATGTGTGTGTGTGTGTGTGTGTGTGTGTAGGAAGTAAGATCAACATATGTTAATAGGTACATACATGCGCGTATATACATGTATATATAAATTCTTCCTAAATAAAAATGTGCATGTATAATTCAATATATAATGCTGATGGAACATGTTTCACTGCAGAACAGAATATTGCCCATATATGGAGAACAACCGTGTGAGTCAGACCATACCATCCATCTGTATGAGCATATATAGCGTAAGTCATGGCCGGTGTTTGCATTTGTTGTTAGAATGTGGTGTCAGCTTCACGCCAAGTCCCTTCTAACATAATGCCCCCCCCCCCCAAAAGTGCACAAGTGTGGGGAGCAAATGGTGCCAGTCAAATTACAGAAAGACTACAGACCACTAGCAAACGTGACACTTCTGGCCCTGTAATTCATATGGGCAGTGAGTGCCTTAGAGCATTGCAAAGCAAAGAAAGTAGGGTCAATTTATTTTATTTTTTTCACATATGTACTTTAGGAAATATTATTCATGACACTGGAAGTCATTGTGCATGATGTTTAAAGTGCTGTGGCTGGTGTTATAGTTACCAACACATTTGAAATTTGAGTTATAAGTTTTATCTACCTTGAACAATGTGCTGCTGAAAATGTGAATCTTCTCGTGTTACTTCTTGACCTTAAGGAATGATTTAATATCAGCTTAATGTCATCGACTCGTGCATTTACTACAGTCTAAATCTCAGTAGAACATCTTGCTTAGATAAACGGTTTGGGAAATCATGAGAAGTGACCTGGAAATGCATAAGAAGCCATGGTGAGCTGCTCTGAACACCATGTGGCCAGTGGACTTGTACTTAGTTTGGCTCCAACCCCCCATAAATTGACCATTGCCTTTAAATTATTAAGTGCCTATACAATGTATCATTGACTTCACAAACATGCATGCCAGCCAGGTATATTTTAATATATTTTTTTATGCATGCAAACCTACCAGAAACTCATCATCTTGCTCAGAGATGGCTGGAACAGAAGTACACATGGAATCGCGTGACGGAATGGAATCACGGGTCCCTTAATCGAGGTACTTAACCTGAATTTCTCAAGCATAATATCCTGCTGAATAAGAGAGAGATCTGCGTGTGCTGTTGGGTAGAACCATCGGCCATGTGACAAAATAATGGGAATATGACATAATTACCAAATGTGGGTCAGGACTGGGTACAACTCAATGTCAATGTCAATGTCCTTGAATCGACTCCAGAAGGAGGCTGTGGCAGCAGAGTTGGACCATGCATTCCTGCTTTTGCTCCCTAAATGACTTTGCAGAGCTGCGCCAAAGCTAGAGACCTTTGTGGTACTGAGGCAGAACAGAAAAATGTGCACAATGTCATGTACTGCAGCAGCTACGCATTCCTAAATTACCACCCTGGCTCCTGGGAAGGCTTGGTGTGATGCATCCAGTTTTGCTGCCTCCGTTAGAAGGAAAGAGAGTGAAGATCAGACAGCAGGCCATTAAAAAATAATAATAACCACAGAAAAGAGAGACTGGGAGACTTTGTGAACAATTAACATGAGCTGACATTAAAAGGTTGAGAAGGTTGGCAGACCTTTAGAAAATTGTTCACCTTTCTTCTACCCAACAAATGTGCATTGATGTGAATAATTGTTTGTAAATAGAACTCTCTCGCATTCAGTCCCAAATTCTACAGCACCAGGGGAATTAGTAGATTCCACACTCTGGCTCACAGGAACACGCACACGCACTGTGACAAACGAATCAGACAGTGTCAGACACACTGATGTGTTTCCGATTCCATCCCAGTAAATTACCGCATAAAATAAGGTAAAGAGTCCATCAGGCATATCATGTCACAGCCATATACATCCACATAACCATCCATCATTTGCTTGTACATTATAGGTACAAATGCATATAGTACATATAATATCAGTGTAGTTAACCTTCACATGTGCGTCCGCTTTTATTTTGGCATAGTCGCGACAGACCGTGATGATTTGTATCATTATGCACCACTAGATTTAGCTGTTACAAGGACTGCTTGTTCTCAAAACTCAGCAGAATGACCTACCTTTAACAGTAGTCACGCCTCACATATGTTGCCTTCATATGGTATTGTAACTGAATAATATACAAATATAACATATCACTATATCAAATGGATCAATTTTCCTCATATTTTACGTAAATGCCTTCTTGCACGGAATATCACTTGCCTTTACAGACTCGATGGATTTTTTAAGAGAGCTAAAATTATTCATAATATCACCTTTTTTCTGCTGTGTGAAGGCCTTACTGAAGTAATAATGCAGGGTGGTACATATGGGAAAAAATGCTTAAAATCACTGTTAGCATTATGTGAGGAACATTTTCAGTGCAGGCTATGCATAAGCTACACATGCATCATACAAATGTCTGTGCAACTATGTACTGTGAAGGGCTCAAAATAAAGGATTTTTTAACGCTGGTATCTTGATGGCATTGATCAAACGGACACACATGCACGTGTATATATATATATATATATCGATGTGTAGCTTAAATAATACACATATAATTCTATGGTAAGCTGCTAACCCGCCTAATTCGGGCTCTTGGCTAAATTCCTTAATTTGGACCAGACAAAATGGCCGATACTAGATGGAGGGGGGATGGGACGGGATGGAGCGGTCGAATGGGAGATGGAGTGAGATGAGAAGAGATGCAGATATTGAGAGAAAGGGGACAAAAGGTGTTGAGAACTAACAGTAATAGACGAGCAAAAAGACACACACGTTTCATTAGAGATGCACATGTCTCACAGCGCAAAAAAGCTTCTGGTTGAACCTAATAGAATAACTAAGCGAAGCAGTTACAGAAGATGCAATATATATCACGAATTTTTATTAATAGCCGGCACCAAGAATAATATCGTTGTTAAGATATTGCATGTCTTCTTGGCAAATATACAATCAGCTGTACTTACTGTATTTAACGGGATGTAGAATGTCACGGCGCTGCAACCAGTCGGCAGGTGTTGGCTTCTTATGCAGCCGTGAAAGAGGAGAACGATAAAGTACAAATTCTGTCGGCTACTGGATGGGGTTTTCTGTATAAGAGATTATTGGTTTGCCCCTCCTACATCCATCCGTTTCACGCCCCCCTACCGCCACCCGGCATTGTAGTAGCCACCCCCAACACAGAGGCATACCCCACCCCCTTCCTTGCGTTCGTTCTCTTTTGCTCATGCCACTTGAAAAAGATAAATGACTGAGCTTCGCGTTAACACTTACGTCGCCGAATAATTAACCAGGTTATCAATAAAGGCAAGTATACAAAAATCCTACAATTTGTGTTTATTATTTAATCTAGGTCCCATTAATATGCTTCATGTATCTGACGTGGCCTGGAATCCTAGAAATTATTCTAACTCTTCAGTAGCTAGATATTTATCCAATGTACCTTTAAAAATGACCGCTGAATAAGGAATTAATTCATCTGCGTTAACAATCACAACGTATTCCGGTAAACGCTTGCATGGCTGTAAGGAAAGCTTGCGGATCTGTCTTTGAAAACAGTGTTACAATTATTTTGATTAGCAAACATTCACTCGTGTCCAATTTACATATCTTTCCTGTGTGTCACCATATAAATTCTTTGCACTTAATTTGAACTTACGGAATGCGGCTTGGATGATTACCAAAATATCATGATGATGACTTATTTGGGATAATATCACGGAAAACTCACGATATCATACAAAGGACTTCTCTTCTTTAAGGTAATTCCAAGACTACAGGAATCGAATATTTATTCGAAATATACGTTTAAAGGTTGTGGAAAACAGTACGCGACCGTCGGATTTATTTTTGATCCCTATTTCAAAGCAAAGCCATTTTTCCAGGCATTTGTAACAGTTTTGCTTTAGTTGTGATGTAAATATTTAAGGTTTACTTTTACTGTCGTCTTTATTGTTGGCCTCTTAGTCGTATAGTATTTTAAAAAGGCATATGCTTCTCTAATATCATAACGTTTTTTTGTTTAAAAAAAATGTTTATTCCTCTGTTGATATTTGCCGTTGTCAAACTGTTGAAGAGCCCAGCAGTGTTTTATCTTAGATGGGTAAACCTATAACGCAGACACGTCCGTAGTGGAGCGGAGCTGTCTATAAAGGCGGTGCTGAATTTTTATTCTTCTCTCTGTAGTTAATCGGTTGCTCTGCAAACAGTAATATTTATCATCAATATATAAAAATTGTGTTATAAGTTCATATTTTTTATTTACCAAGATTCAACGTGCGTAGATAGAACAAACTATCATATGTCTCGTCAACAGTTAATCCAAGATATTTTAAATACGAGTGCATTGAAGGTCACAAGCGGAAACAGATGGCAAAAGGAGAAATATGTCTCTCATGAGTGCTGCTTGCTGTTTCAGAACAGTCGTGAGTAACTCCACTGTCATCTTTTAGGGATATATGAGGGTCTTAGTACAAGCACGTAGCCAGGTTGTAAAATTACGTGTTTGACCCCCACCCCGGCCAGAAGCAATCTGAAATCTGGTGTTTTAATCATTCGTACCAACGTCTGTAAAATGCATAATTCAAAATGTAGCCACGGTTATGATGGCTACATTTTGATAATGACACTGATCCCATGATTGTTATATTTTGAGTACGTGATCTCATGTGTCACTCTTGCGGTTTTAGGTAGTGAATTTAGGGCAGGGCTTTAATTATTAAACACTAAGGAAGCTAATTTTTCCTTGGAGCTCAAATGACCTATTCGTCTAAGTCTAAATATGTCATGGCAGGTGTGTATCCCTCCATTGATTATTTAGAATATCATTTATTTATGTGTGTGAATGAGCGCACGTGCTCGTGTTGGAGAATGTTTTTATCTTTTATTTGTGTTTATACGGTAAACGCACAGTATTAACACTCAAGATATTAATGTTTATACTGCATACATTTTATTTCGTTGTGTACGAGTATGAAAGAGAAAAGTGACTCTGTATCTGCTACTTCAATAACCATGTGAACTATTTTTGAACCCGAGTCACGTTTTCATCAAAAAAAATAAAGAAGTCTTACCTAAAATTATTTTTATGTTTTAAGGTCTTTCAGTGCAAATCAAATCGTGGTATTAGTTCAAAAGCCTAACTCAATAAGAAATACAGGCACAGATTGATCAGTTGCTCAAAAGGTTTTAAGCATGATCCAGATTCATAAGAAGGTAACACACGCTAGAGCAAAGCACAGAGCACCAAAGAACAGAAGCTAATACCGAGAGACAAGAGAATACTTTGCAGCCTGGTTGAGGTCACAGGGATTGAGGGTTTAATGGGTCATACTATAGCTAACATTATGGCACAGATAACTGGAACAGTCCATCAATAATTGCTATAAATCCTGTGTTGGCAAAACCAAAAGTTTACAGAAGCATGACAGAACCAGCCCTCCAACACTGGAGACTGCTTCCTGCACACAGGCTGTCCATGAGAACAGTGATCTAAGTAGTCAGGGTGGGTCCAGTGGAAATCCACATTGAGGAAGGGGTGCAAGATGTCCACCAACAGAATCCAAGAGAACTCCCCAGCCTTCAAGTTCCACAAAGTACTGTCGTTAGCCATGGCAGTGAGGTAGGTGGGGCGATGGTGGTGCAGGTGGTAGTGCTACTGTTCAGCAACCAGAGGGTTGCAGGTTCAAACCCCTGCCCCTCCTGTCCCCTTCAAAGTTTCCTTGAGCAAGACAGTGAACCCCAAATTGCTCCCGGTGAGCTGGTAGGCACCTTGCATGGTAGCCTCTGCCAGCAGTGTGGGTATGAATGGGTGAATGCAAGGCATATATTGTAAAGCGCTTTGGTTAAAAGCACTATATAAATGCAGTTTATTTACCATTTAGGCTGGGAGGAAGTGGAACAGGGAACTGTGTGATGAGTTTTAACAGTAACACATGAAATTGATCTTGTACTGGGGAGACAGCCCACTGGGTTTACTAGTCTAATGACCAGAAAAAAAATTCAACCATGGAATTTTAAGGAAGTCTGTAGATATGCAGGACATGCTGTCTCCAGTATGGCTGCAGGAACAACAAGGTGATGTTGTGTTCTTTCAAGCCGGTATCTCCACAGTTCAAATACTAGTTTAATAGCTAACAGTTGCTGATTGCTGGTGTCATAGTTCCTTTATGCAGATACCGGGGGGGTGACTTTCACCTTGTATTTAGAAAAGAACTATTCCTACACCAGCTTCAGGATCATCTACTTCTGCAATAAAAGAAATGGAGGGTTGTGGAAGTTTAGGAAAATTGATGAATTAGATCTTCACTTCCTCAAAGGTGAGTATCTTTTCTTGTCAACTTGAGTTTATGGGAGCCTCCTTTTAATCTGACAATGAGAAGATTCCCAAAATCTCAGTATTCACTTTATTGTCAACAGTTTATGCCACCCTTTCACTGCTCCTACCTTTAAGTGGTCCATCTGTGAAACACGAACACTAATCAAATAACCACAGAACCTAGTATCCATTTAAGAAAGTTCACAAATAAACCATGTGTCCTTCTTGGCTTCAGTAAAAGCAATTCTGGATATTATAAATATACACAATAATCTTTCTAGGTATTCATAGAGGACTTGAAACACAAAAGGTGCATTGACCAGACCATATGACATTAGTAAACACTCTTAGTGACTGATGTGGGTGTGAAATTCCATCTTCCACTCATCTCCATCACATATCCAAATGAAATTGTACAGTAGGCACTTTTCAAGTATTTATTAGCTTCCTGTCATGGTAATGCTCGGCGCAGGAAGAAAGAAGGTGACGATCCACGGAGCGGCTCCAAGACAACAAGGGTTTATTGAATTAGCCAAACACACTGGGAGGAAATGCACCAAAACAAAAGGACTGTGATGGGATGACAGTACAGTCTAAAATGAAGTTTTCCTTAGTTTTAAGGAACTAAGGAGCCAAGGAAAAACGGGGAATACGAATAGGAAATAAGTCAACCAAACACACTGTAAACATAGACAACAACTGAATGGGGAAATGAACAAAGGCAGACATTTAAATACACAGATAATGAGGACAACAAACAAAGGGCACGTGTGGACCATCGTAAGAATCAACCAATCAACAAAGGAGCAGGACAACAAGCAACAGGTGGAATACATCATGACTAACAAACACAGAAACTAGGAAACATTGGCAATACTGAGGGCTAACACTAGGTAAGACAAGGAACACATAGAACCAAAATAAAACAGAGCATATACAGTGTAAACCAAAACAGACAAGGATAAACCATAACAGACTGTAAGGAAAAACCAAAAGTGAAGGAAAAAATTACACCCCGTAAATTAAACAAAAGGTCAGACTGGCCTCAGGCCAATCTAAAACCCACAACTAGAGGAGTGGGAGTTTTAGAGTCAATCACTTAACCCATCAAGCTATGTGGGGGCCTGGGGAGTGGGGAAACACAATAGGGACTAAGATCTGCTAGACAAAGCAACAGGCTGGGCAGTGACACCTGCTGGCCAAATGGGAACAAAAATGGGGACAACTTCCCTTAACTGCTCCAGAGTAGCAGAGAGTGGAGGTACAGCATAACAATACTTCACCGTGACTTCACTCAGATTAAAATAAACAATCCATAGATGGAGACACTCTTCTCCTAACAGAAAAAAATGGATGTTGGGTATAACTCAGGACCTTGATCGGGCTCACAGATATCACTGGACTTGTACACTGCACTGGTAGAGCAAGACACTGAAAGAAACAATACATTCCTTGTTGGATTTGGTGACAACAGGGTCTTGGTGCTTCAATGGTGAAAAAGCGAACACAACCTCAGAATTAAGTAAATGATGACTGAAATAACTGGTAACGACTGTAGTGTTACTAAATAGCTGCTATAATAATAGAGGTGCAGTGGTTAGCACTGTTGTCTCACACCTCTAGGACTGGGATTCCATGTGTATGGAGTTTATATGTTCTCCCCATGTCATCATAGGGTTTCATTTACAGTTGGCACAGTGCAGTCAGGCAGGTAATGTTCTTTCCACCAGACTGCCAGACAGAGAAGCATGATACTTCACTCTATAGAACATGTTCCCACTGCTCCAGAGTCTAGTGGCTGCTGTATTTGAAGCCTGGCATTGTGCTTGGTGATGTAAGACTTCCATGCAGCTGCACAGCCATGGAAGCCCATTCCATGAAGCTCCATGCACACAGTTTTTGTGCTGGAGTTAATGCCAAATGAACTCTGCAATTATTCTGTCAACGTGCTGTTGGCAACTTTAACACAGTTTGCCTCACAGCACTCGGTGACCCTGCTCTGTTACTTTACGTGACCTCCCACTTCCTGGTTGAGTTTCTGTTGTTTCTAAACTCTTCCATTTTGCAATAATAATACTTACAATTGACCATGGAATATCAGCCAGGGAAGTCATTTCACAAATTGATTTATTGCAAAGGTGACATCTGATGGCAGTACCACACCTGAATTCACTGAGCTCTTCAGAATGACCCATTCTTTCACAAATGTTTGCAAACCAGACTGCATGGCTAAGTGCTTGATTTTATATACATATGCAGTAGGTCTGAGTGGAATACCTGAATTCAATAAGTAAGAAGTGTGCCCAAAAACTTTTGTCCATAGAGTGTATATAGAGAAGGGGTGATTTCTTTAAGACAAAAAGTGAAGCAGATCTTCACCAAAAAATAAGGGAAAAAACTAGCATTCAAATCACATAAAATATTATTTGAATGCCAATGTATAATCACAAAAACTATTTCCACGTGAAATGAGTGTGGCTGTTGAAAAATGTTTGACAAAGTGTTGTGCAAAACAGTGCCACCCTCAGGTTGATAAAAAGAATTACAGTGAAGCAAAACATGCCTCACTCAGCTGATAGACCTCAATGTATTTCTAATCACCTTATATTTAGCAGTTATGGAATATGACATATTTTTAAACCCACCCAGTCAAGCATGCCTCAGTAGGTCTTTCCAGTCATGCAAGTCCATGATACAAAGATGATCAACAGTAATTATCATTCCATCCATCCATCCATTTTCCAAACCGCTTATCCTACTGGGTCGCGGGGGGTCCGGAGCCCATCCCGGAAGCAACGGGCACGAGGCAGGGAACAACCCTGGACAGGGGGCCAGCCCATCGCAGGGCATAATTATCATTCTATCATGGTAATTATCAATACAGACTGATATGGAAAAAATTATAAAGACAAAATATCATGATATGTACCTTAAGGCCCACTATACATTAATAACAAACATTATGTGACTATACAATTATAATGATTGTCACAACATGATGTTCGTTATTAATGTATATCAAAGCTGCATACGAGCGGGTATATTATGATGTTAAAGTATACTTACACTGCTTATAAATGTTCTATGAATGCAGTTTTTGCATTTCTTATGTGCAGTTATAGGGGAAAAGTTCCCCATGCCACTCCATTCCTGCAGATTAATTTCAGTTCCAACTTTCAGGTTAAATCCTGACAACCATACCCATAACTGTGTCATCCAAGTTATTTTGGAAACACAAGCGGGAGGCTTTAAGCTTAAATTTAGTCAGAACCCAACACAGAAAAGGGAGAAGGGGTTATCTAAATATAACTGCTAGGAACACAGAAAATATATTCCTCTCCAATAGTGACACTGCGTTGTGACTCTTTATGAATTAGAATGCCTGCATCTCTGGAGGAATGAGCTGATTCTGCTGAACATTAAACATGGAATATTGAAGTTCTAAAAGTAATCTAGAATCAAAAATAAGAAATTCAATGCACTTATTATGCACACTACATATGTATCCATTTTTTTTCCTTTAGTGGAGCTTTAACAATTTAGTATAAAAGCTCCTCTTGTTACTTGATATCTTGCATCAATTTATTTATTCATTTAATTTATTGAGTAATTGAGCCAGATCTGTACATTGGCTTGAACTTCATAATTAGATCTTGGCTTTTTTTAGCTGACGGTAAATTGGTTAGACTAATATGGGTAGCAAGGTGGTTCACTGCACCAGTGTTGAAGGTTTGAATCCCATTCTGTGAGTTAGCATGTTCTCTTTGTGTTGCACAGGTTTCCTTTAGACACTCTGGTAATTTTTCCATAGTCAAGAGACATTAGCAGGTAAGTAATTGGTATTGCCTATTTAAACCAGGGACAGAAAATTCATCTCATTAACGCATAAGATTAATTTTAAAGTCATACTGCATTATTATATATTTAATCACATTAACACATGCAGTATTTTGATACCCAAATAGGGCAATACTGTAATATGTGTCATTTCACCAACTACTTTCAATGGAAAGTAGCTAAAGCCTGCTTGAAAAGGTGCTAAATGTCGCTAGATGATGTCATGCGCTAATTAGGATATGGTGACATCACTGTGTTGTATTTGAATTCTGCCTAGTGTCAGATGGTGTCAATACTTCATACTGTATCCATTTGCTTCTGCTTCCCAATAAAGCTATTGTGATTTACATTTTTTAAGTTTTTGTTGTCAGCTAAGGTTTGTCCAAAAAGTTCTCACTAGTGGCTTTTTTCCCCAAAAAAAGTCACTATATCGAGCTACAAAGTCGCTAAGTTGGCAACACTGAGTATGAGCAAAGATTAGTAATAGAGACCTATAATATTCTTTCCTGGTTGTAAGGTTATAACATTGCACAGAATCCCAGAATTCAAAGCTAAAATTCAAACATTCAGTTAGTGCTTCACAGAGAAGGTGATGTTTTATTTAATTTTAAAAACTAGTTAGAGGCATACATAGGATAAAAATATTGTAATTTGCAGTATTTGTTTTATTTTATTGAAGGCTTATGCCTTAAGATTTTAATATTGTTAATGTTATTAAGTGCACTTTCAGTGGTTGTCAGGAGCCATTTGCCAAATAGGTTTTAGATTTTAGATAGATCAAATGAAATAGTGTTTCGATCCTCCCATTAATGCTATATACCTGTCTTATTTCCATCTGTGCATCTAGCCCTATTTGAAGTGCATTGAAATTAAGCTTGTATTTGCTAGCAAGTGATATTTTTTGGAAATGAATAATCTGTGCATCGCAAGTTAAACCATAAAAATATCTTAAACATTTATTATTCTTATTATTATTAAACATTTGTACATATTTATGAGTTTTAATATTAGGTGCAATATTAGGTGCATTTCCAATTAATCACAGAAAGTTGCGCAATTAATTGGCTTAGTTTTTTTTGTTTGTTTGTTTTTTGTTTTTTGTTAATGAATTCACAGCCCTAGTTTAAACTAAGTAATGCTTTTAACATATTTTACTACTATTTGCAGGTGTTTATCACCAGGGGGCATGCTGAAGCGATCCTTCCAGACACACCATCTGGAATTACAAGAAAAGAGGATGCTGGAGAAAGATGTAGATATTGGGTGCCTAGCTTGGAAAACTCTACAGCTTCCTCTAGGGAATAGAGAATTAGGGCATTAGACAGATTGAAATATTTCTCAGATTTGTTCACTAATTACCATTCAGTACTTTTTCAAACTGAACCAGTGGTGCTGAGCATTGAAGGCAGGCGTAGAAAGGATAAGGTCAGCCCTCAGCGCAGGAGCTAATCAATAGGCTTGTGGTGAATCTTTTAGAACAAGGTGACCATGTTAGGATGGGACCAGCTTTAAAGTACAGAGTGTCATTTTTATAATTAATCTCTCTGGTTTTGTGTAGCAGTTCGTGCTGGATTTGGGATTCAGTATCTATTTGTAGGCAGTAACACAGATGACTGAGAGGCTGAGACTATCCTCCGCAGTCATGGTCATGTGAGGGAACCGGCTAAGCAGCTTTTCCAAAGGCAGGACCACTGCAGAGCATCCGTGTGGCTTTCCAGAAGAACTGTTTCTGCGTCAGGCTGCCGCTCAGCATACATTTAAACACAGACACACAGAGGTCAGCTCTACATTCACCACTGCATAGGAACCCCCACCTGAATACAGCCATATTCACCAGAACACATATAAATATTTTAAAATATAAATGCACTTTAAAAAAAAAACATTCAGAGCTAATGTAGATTATACCTGCATGAAGCTGGTAGCATTTTTTTGCATTTAAAGTAAATACTTGAACCTAGTTATATGATCGGAAGGCTGCCAGTTTAAATCCCTAACTCAGCAAAATACTCACATTGTATACCCCCCTGCACAAGGACACCAAGTTTCACTCTTAACTGTATGTGTATGTCTCAGAAGTAGTGCAGGATGGGATATGAGAAAAGAAGCCTTCAAGTGTACCTATACTTGTGTAAATGAAGCATCATTTAACTTTTTTTTTTTTAATTCAGTCTTTAAAAAAATGAAGCTCTTTGCGAACTGGAAAGATCATGGTTCTGTTCTGTTTGGCTGTTATGTTGGGGTGAAGTGTGCAACACACAAGGAAAAAATAATATATTCCAGTATGGTTGATTATTTATGTTTATCTGAAGTTCATCATGTTCCATTCAATGCACATAAATTTTTTTTATCCATCCGCGTAATACTGTCAGCATACTTTAACATGGAAAATTGTGTTTAAGTATTTTTTTTTAGCCATGTGCCCATAATATATTTGGGTTGTATCCAGGTGACCTAAATAGTTAAAAATAATAGACATCTGGAATTAAATAATTAAGCAACTTAGTCTGTGTACGAAATAGGAGTTATTCCTAGCATTTGATGTCATAACCTTTCAGTCACGGATGCTTAGCTTACACAGCTCTACTTGATGACTTCCTAATTTCACCCAATTCCAAATAACACAGAGGTCACTGTTTTCCACTTGTGCATTCACTGACACCCATACAAAAATAAACATGAAAACTGACCTGCGAAAGCACAGTTAATTCAGAAACTGTGAGTCGGCACCAGAAACAAGATTGTCTATAATAAGTGAGCTTGTCCTTCGTTTTGAATTTTCCAGGCCGAAAATTCTCCTCCCCCAGGAGAAATGAGCTTCGTAAGCTTCACCACAGCTTGACTAATAACTAAACAGCTGGAACAGGACCAAACCCTTTTCAATATTGCTAAAGATTTTTTTTTTGAAGATTGAAACAAAGCAGAGGATGGATGGCACAGTTACCTCACACTCTGGAGACTAAGACTGCAGTTTCCACTGCAGCTCTACATGTGTGGATATTATCCCCATGTCATTGTGGGGTATATGTTCTGTGTGTCTCTCTTTTTGGGTTAATCCCTGGCCTGCGCCCATAGCTTTTAGGAGAGGCTCCAGACTCCTGCAGTCCTGCATCAGACGAACGGCTATGAAGAATGGATGGGGTAACCGGAAAATTTCACATGGCAACCCAGTCAGTGAAACTCAAATCTAACTTAAGAAGCAAACAAGTCAGACAGACCCAGCCAACTGTGCCCTAGGTAAAAACATGCAATAAATTAATGTGCATCTGTGGCAGAAAATTCCTCATTGAACATTACTGTCAGATACACTGTCTGGCCAAAAAAAGTCACTGTTTGAATTTAAATCATGAAGTACTTAAAGCCAATGAGTGGGTTATTATAGCAGCTCAGCAATATTATGAAGCAATGAAGTGAAGTCAGCTGAGTACCTGAATCTCCTGAATGGCCAGGTAATCCCAGCAATAACTTTTTCTTTTCCCCATCGCATGGGCATATTCCAGAACGATTATGCCAAGATCCATCGGGCTGGAATTGTCAAAGCATGGTTCAGGGCGCATGAAGAATCATTTCCACACATGATATTGACATCACAGAGTCTTGACCTTAACCCCATTGAAAGTCTTTGAGTCTTTACAGAGTGGTTCAACTGAACACAAATCAGAATGAAAAAAATGGGATGTTGTATAAGCACATGGAAACAATGCATTGATGAATGTGCACCGTAATCAAAGCTAAAGGCGGTCCAACAAAATATTAATGTGAGTGATATCAATTGGTTTATTTGACAGGCAGTGTATTTTAATACTTGTGAGAATTATGTGTCTAATCATCCATTCATGTTGCATCACTTTTTTGACTGGTTTTAAATCATTGAAAAAAAATCAGTAAATATTTCAGGAAATGTACAGAAAAAGTGTGCAATATTCAATTATATAGGGAAAACCACGGAAGTATTTTCTGAACAGTTTCTAGTAGCAAGTAAACATTTAATATAAAGAGTACAGCCCCACCACCCTAACTAAGAGAAGCAGCTAGAAGATGGGTGGATCAGTGATAAAGGTTATTATAGTGTTCTGTTACTGTACCTATTAATTAGTGTGAGACCGCTGAATCACTGTTATGATTGCATAATAAGAGAGTTGGCACTAGAATTTTATCATACCTTAAAAATTTTAATAGCATATATCCTTTGTACTTGCTACATTTAGTAAAGTGCATCATTAAACATATTCTATTCTCAATACTTTTTAGAATAGGAAAGGAACTCACATATTACATTTATGTCTGAAAAATGACTGGATTGATGTCTAACTGCATCACTGAATAAAGGATTCTTTGTTTTTGTTTGTATGTCTGTTACGTGTGTTTGTGTTATGCTTGTGTGTCTGTTTGTTTGACCCTTATTACCAGTAAGCTGCTGCAACGACCAATCAGCTGACGGCTCAGACTGCGAGCAAAGCAAAGCAGGCCAAGTTGGAGGTGCCTGCCTGAAGTGAATACATTCCCCACGCTCTGTAAGCCTTGCTGTGCACATAAATGCAGGTTTAGTATAGTAAGCGGTATTTAAAGGGGAGGGCTGGACAGATAGTGGCTTTACAGGGAAAAAGCACCACATTTCCCACCCTAATTTCTACCTCTTTAGTGCTACCCCACCCAAACCTTGAGGGAGAGAAAAACTGATGACAGGCCTGAAAGTCTGGAACAAACATGCAGTATCGGCAGAGTGTATGAACCAAAGTCACCTCATGGGGGAGACAGCCTGCTGCCAGAAAGTGCACACATACACATTCTGCAGATGACATAAACACACCAATACCCAGAGATTTTATTAACCTAAAGTAAAAATAAGCATTTTAAATAATATCCATTACAGAGATATGGGATTAGGTACATTAATATAAAAACACTAGATTATGGTTATAGGTGATAATGATTCATCAGATTCTGAAATATTAAGCATAATATTTTAAGTTGTGTGGTATAACAGCTGGAGTTACGCTATCAAAACTTTTACAGAGTCATTTGACTAAAAGTAGTAGTAGAATTGTAATGATTATTGTGCTATTGATTTTATGGGGAAAAATCATTTAAATTTTTACTGCTGTACTACCATTAGAAATTCTGCATTCCATGAAAATAAATGTAAATTATACCTATATAAGTTGTTGTATATCAAATTATAAAAGAAACAGTTTTCCGTCAATTTATTTGTTTTAAATTGCTGCATGTGCATCTACAGTATGGCAATCAGACAGGGATATCATTTGAAATTGCGGGCAAGCAAATATTTACATACTCAATGGTAGAAGCTAATGCCCTCATTTGCCATATTGAGTGATGGTGTGTTTCAGGAAGGTCTCTGACTTCCTTTTAGTTACTTAGGAGGGGGGTTATCCATGGTTTTCCAGATGAATGGCACTGAGCAAAATCCTATCTGTGAAGCTGGGGAATTCTTAGAAGATTCTATGCTTTTATCTTGTGGTTGATTTGTCTGAGATGAGACTAGATATGGTTGTAAATAGATGGAATAGGAGATAGGTGCTGAGCTCCGCATGTCCTTAGCTGCACAGCACTGACTCTGCAAACAGATTAAACATGTAATAGAGGATGATTATTTATCCAGGCTCATTCCTCCTCATGGGTATTTGGAGTAATTCAGGCCAAGCTCTCCACTACCTTAGCTCCCACCTGGCTCTTTACCAGGACTCTAACTGGAAACCCTTTTATTTTTTTCCACTTTTTGAAGTCCAGGTGCCTCTTATTTGAACCACACTGGCTGCTTTAGCAGGACTCCTTGATGGTTCCTGCAGTATTTGGTTTGGCAGCCCAAGTGTCACCATAGCGGGAAGGAAGAGCGGGTTTATACGCCGGCAAGAGCAGTGTTGATTATTGGGAGGGGTGAGGCTAGCAGCGCTTCTGGAAGGAGTATTTTGGGTTCAGGGATTAGCATTGTGAGTTTCAGAGCAGGATGTGACAGTTTGTGTGTTTGCACTTTAGGGTGGCTGGGTGGCTCCATGCTGAGGTGCCAGAGGCTGCCGCGAGGAGGATCTCTCCACTCCTCATTTGTCCATTTGCAATGTCCATTTCTTCATTTGAGAACTTCAAATACAAGAATGGAACATAGTGCCAAAAATGAGCATCACCAGTATACAAAGCAAAACGTTACAAGATGTTTTAATAAGCATAAACCAGAAACATGAATGGAAATTGTAAAACAACATCCATCCTCCAGCTGCTTGACCTAATCAGGGACGTCAAATAATACAAAAATGATCAATTTGGTACTGAGACTTGTCTCTTGTTTGATATGTGTCTTTGTCACATGCTGTCACAAGCCAAGCTGCTGGCTCACAGGTCCCTTTGCATCCCCTGCCGTGTTTTGCCAAATGAAGGGGGGCATTTGTGAGTTTGTGTGTGTAAGCTGAGAGCTCTCACAAGGAGCACTTTAAGGTGTGTTTGTTGTGTCTTTTTCAAAGGTGGTCATCCAGCTCATATTTGGGCTGCAAAGATATTTTTATAGCCTATAAGGTGTGTAACTTGTTTTCTTAAGTTTCCTGGTACTATGTCTTCCTGGTTTTGGGGTATTTGGGTTACCTTGATTAATGTCTAGCTGATCTAAAGCAGATCTTGGTCCATTGTAGCATTTCACAGTAAACATTGAATCCAGAAAATATTGCTGTTACAGTGTAATAATTTTTATGTTAGCTGCCTAATTCTGCTTAACATGTATTGCTTTATGTAAATATAGTAAGGTCAATAAAAATATAGTTAAGGTCAATCCATTTTAGTATTCTTCCTGTTCTGTTTCAAAGTATTATCAAAGTCAAGATGGCTTTGCAAGATATGTATTCATACACAGTTCACACCAATAAACAAATGTGGCTGGGACAAGCTACGGTTTCAGCAAAATGAGATACTGTTTCAAAATTAACAGGCAAAATGATAAATGGTCATGACATCTAAACAGCGCTATGTAGGTGATAAAGATCATAAGCAAGCAGAGAATGATCTGAAATCATACATTGATAGGATTGAAACAAGACGACAAAACAAGAAAATGCATAACAGAATGAAGACAAACGATAAAATGTCAATATGGGTCCTACATTACAATGCCATCTGGATCATAGCCAAGGACAAAAAACAATAAAAGATAGGCTCCCTTTCCCCCACTCAAAATGGCCAGGACAAGCCTTTGAAAGATGGATGGATGGATGGACAAAAAGACAGGAAGCCAATACACTAGGCAGGAGTAGTTCTTGTCAGAAATAGAAGAAGGGCTCACATAGTCAACAGATCAATAGACATGCTGGGGGTGCAAGTAAGGCATATGTGCAGACAAGGAAGAAGCAAGACACACACTCATTCCATGAGAAGGCTTTAAACTACACAGAGTTAAACTACACAAGTCTGTTTACCCTTAAAGATTGAGAGTGAGCCAGAATGCCACACATTTTTCAGAAGACTATTCTATAGCTGCAAAGCTCTGTAGGTGAATGCTCTGCAACACAGTGTACCCCTTTCCACTATGGAAACTAATAGATACTCTGTTCCTTGAGAGCAAAGCAAACTAAAGGGCTTGTATGGAACTACAGGATCAAAGAAATTCTTTGTGGCAAGGTCATCCACAGCTTTCTACTTCAGTAGTACCATAAAATCTATACGGAACCGAAAGCCAGCATACCAATTACAAAACAGGATTAATATCATCAAATATTTGGTTCAAGTAAGAAATTGGCTGCAGCAAATGTAATTTAGTTAATGACCCAGTGGGTACACCCAGACGGTGGAGCTTTACAGTGGTCCAGTCTGGATCTTATGAAGGCATGAATTTGTTTTTCTGCATCATGGATAGACAGTAGCTTCCTAAACTTGGCTATATTAGTCAGATGGAAAAAATCTCAGTTAGCAACATTTTGAATGTGAGCATCACAAGACAGGTCTGACTTATCATGATGTCAAGATTTCTCTGTGAAGTTTAACAGAAAAAAAAACAAGTTTTACATAATCAGGTACATTTGCTGTTCCAGGACCTAAGAGTAAGAATTTGTATGTTCTATCTGAGTTTACTAAGAGGAATTTACTGGCCATCCTGCTCCTTAACATCTAATAAATAGTCTTCAGTCTTTGACAGCAGTGTCAGCTCACAGATCTGAGTGAAATGCATAGCTGTGTATCATCTTAATTGTATATTTTAAGAGAGAATCATATTAGACAACAGGATTCAGGGCAAGGATAGATACATTCCAAAGGATCAAATGTAGTATGATTAGTAGAATTTCATATTCTGCAGAACATCAGCATAGTCAACAACAGAGCAGGAATCATAAGATATTAATGTTAAAACCCCAACAATCACAGCTATACCAATACTGACAACCACAGAACCACTGACAACCAAGTTTTACACTCCTGTATAAAACTACAATGTGCACTACAATATACCATAGAAAAATGGGAGGAACTACATGCAAAATGTCTGGGAAACTGTTTACTGAGCACAATCACAACCAAGTGCAACAGGAATGGTGGGGTGTTCATGACTAGCTGTCCAGTCCGAAGGTCAAAATCTACAGCTCAATCAGAGATGCAGAAGTGCCAAAGGAAAGAACAGGGAGGGGTTGATAACTACCATGGGAACTAAGTCCAAGTCACTGGGCAATATTCTCAAAAGCCAGGGGCAATGCAAAAAGTCAAAACAGGACTCAAATACAAGAACACACAATAGGCAAAAAAGGCAAACCCAACTAATAATCTCACAACAACAGAAAACTATGGAAAGTGAGTATAAATAGGCTGAAGCTAAAATTAGGAGCCGATGAAAAAACTTAAAGCATTCAACAGACACATTATTGGGGTGGAAATCAGGGAACTAGCAGATAAGTACAAGGGATGCTGGGAAATGTAGTACATGAATCCTGGGATTGTGGCATCACAAAAAACCTGGTCCTGTATCACTATACAGAACTTCCTGCTTAGCCGGATAACTTGCCGATTTAAAGTATTCCAGTGTTAAAGGACTTCATATTCATTCACTTTCAGTTAGCCTACCTTAAATCCAACCAGTTATCCCACTAAGAAAAAAAATCCTACTTCATGATACAGGTGCCTAGAGGTTTGTAAACAATAGCAAGAGTAAGTTATGAGTAAGAATAAGAAGTAATTTAGCCAGAAACATTAAAACAAGGATAAGGATCTTAAATTTGCATCTCAGCTTTGCAG
The DNA here is from genome assembly GCA_015164015.2 of Brevimyrus niger. Taxonomy (NCBI): domain Eukaryota; kingdom Metazoa; phylum Chordata; class Actinopteri; order Osteoglossiformes; family Mormyridae; genus Brevimyrus; species Brevimyrus niger. Next base: position 25,203,942 of record JAABNY020000002.1, on the reverse strand, counting down.
AGATTCCTAGATACATCTCCAATATGGCAAACAAGGCTCCTTCAGTAATTCGGATAAGAGCTGGGTAGTGGAGATGGGTACTTAACCCCTTGGTTTGACAGTGCCCTTCGACAGAAGTGCCATTAATATCCCATTAATTCTGCAGAGACGAGTGACCCAATTCCATACACTGTAAATATGCTGGTAGTTTGAAAATTGAAGAAAATGGCGTGCTTAGCCAGAAGTATGACTCAAAGTTTAAATTCCAAAAAGCATCCTAAAGGATCAAGTGCATTAATTCTTGTAGCCATTAAAATTTGGCTATTTCCCTTGACAAATGAAGTCTGCAATCTGTAAATTCCCCAAGGGCGATGGTGCCAAACGGCTCCTCAAGAAATTCCTACTCCTTCAATTCAATAGAGGAAGTCATCATCTTCTCTTTGGCAAAGTGCAATTAGAAACTTTTTTTTTGTCACACCTGTGACATTGTAATACATCTTATGTACCACTGGTTCACTATATCTCTGTTCAACATTAACGGTTTCTGAATTGGATCTATTAAAACACCACACTACATTGTCCTCCACACCACACCACTCATTTGCTTAATCCACTGCAAAGAACTTCAAAGCACAGTAAATCCAAAACTGTCCATGCAATCAAGTGGGATATCATGTTTAAAGTTTCAACAGCGAATGGCAATATACACTCAAGGCCCCAACTAAAGTCTGGCAGCTATAGGCTAAGGTGACACAGATGAGCTGAAAAAGGTGGTCAGACTCATGGGACTAGTCACACCTCTTCTGCACATATGCTGTGTATATTTTCAGCTGAGAAGGGAGCTTCACTCTCAGAAACTCAAATCAGCAGTATCAACTCATTCCATTACAGGCTCAAGTTGCACATTAACTGGGGGTTAGCAGACACCCTTTGAACAGTTTGTTTTGGTCACACAAAGTTGACAATAGCTCTTAGTAATAGAAGTAATAGTAATCTCTTAACAGACACACCTGTGGATGACTACATAAAACCAGGACCATGGCAGCAGTCACATATCAAGACAGCCAGAAGAAACCAACCAGGGAACCATCACACACTGAGACAGGATGGACCACAAATTTACATTCACCATCTTAGCATTTCTGCTCAGTCTCTCAAAGGCATACCCTGTGACGGTAAGTCCTCAATCAATCAACAGAGTGCAGACAGTCGTTCGGTTTCTGTATCGCTCATGTATCCGGATATACTCACATTCAAATCTCTCTTTGAACTTTCCTTCAGGAGGATGGTGCTGAGGGAGGTGAGTTAAAATTCATCTCTTATTACCACAGGAAATGACAAACACTTTCTCTCAATGTGTTTGGCTGTCTCTCTTAACATTGGTGCACCTGTCTCACTCCAGTCATGCTCAATGTCAAATTCTTCTCATTTAAGGAATTTATTTGGAGGACTCACATAACGTGGACCTAACCAGGAGGATTCTGGAGGCAAACAGTGGTTAGTCTTAATGTTGCTGTTGTTGCATAGTTTCTGATAATAAAACATTTTTTCATTTCAATTCTTAACAACAGCTGCATGCTGGAAATGTAGGTCTGGTGACACTATAATAATAATAATAATAATAATAATAATAATAATAATACCTACAATATATATCACACGACGCTTTGTGATCTGAAATAGAAAAACTATAGTCAAGACAATTTCATGAAGCCTTCTCACTTTTGTTTTACCCTGTTCTAAAAGAATCCAATCAGATGCTGGTGGAAGGAGACCTGCTCATCACAAACACCGAGAACGCCAGGATTTGCTATATGAAGATCTGCTTGTGGCCAAAATCTGCAAACGGACTTGTTGAAGTTCCTTACGTGATCAGCAGTGATTTTTGTAAGTGGATTTCAAAAAGTTTAGTTATGCCTTGACCCTTTCGTTTTAAAAGAAAATAAAAGGCATCTCAAGCAGTAAACTACACTGTAGTGTGTACAGAAATGAGTTCATATGTACTGTGTCCATTAAAACCGTACTACACTGGAGAGTAAAGTTTTGTGTTTGTTACTTATTTAGCATAAGAACAATTAAACATAAGACTTCAATTGTCACTGTTAGACACTGATCAGTGTTTTGAGAGCCAGTATTCATTATGCTGATATGATGTGCTTCTGTTGTACAGCTACCTCTGATATACAGGTGATACAATCTGCTATAAATACATTCAGCTCTAAAACCTGCATCCGATTCATCCCTTGGACGTCTCAGTCAGACTACCTCAGCATTGAAAACTTGAATGGGTAAGACTGATACCCTCGCAGACTTAGGACTTAGTGCTTGAGTGATAGTTGACAGCTTTCTGGAAATCTTCATTGAAAATAACCTGCATTGTTGCTGTACATTTCTGCTAACAAACTCAAGTTTTCTTTAATTCAGTCGGCTGTCTGTCACATGACACTCTCTGCATCACACTGCAGCATTGATCTTCTCTCTTGGTAGATGCTATTCCTCTATTGGTAAAATTGGAGGCAAGCAGGTGGTCTCTCTCATGAAAAGCACCTGCCTTATTGGCGGAATTGTTCTGCACGAGCTTAACCACGCTCTGGGTTTCTATCACGAGCACGTGAGGAGTGACCGTGATCGGTATGTCAGGATCAACTGGAAATATGTTAACCCAAGTGAGTAACATCCTATCAGGGCCACTTGTCAGCCTCTGAATAATATTATCAGATAACAATTTCTCTTGACAATTCCAGTATAAAGTGTGTGTGGTGAACTATACCCACTGACCATAAGGACACAGCAAATCTCTTGAAGAACTCAACTAATACAGTTTCCATTTGTTTCACAGATGAGACCTATAACTTTAACAAACAAAACACCACTAATGAAATTACTGCATATGACTATGGCTCTGTCATGCATTATGGAAGGTAAGGACAAGAGTCACGATGCAACAGTAAGGACACTTATATCAAACAAAAGAGTGGAAGGTCATTCCTTCAACTGCTTTTTAAATGTCAACATGAAATCAAATGTTGAGCGATGCCCCTACCAACTCTCCATTTGTACAGGACTGCTTTCACAATTAAGCCTGGAATGGATACTATCACTCCAGTCCCTGATGAAACTGTGCAAATTGGACAGAGGAATGGACTGTCCCAATCCGATATTCTGAGGATCAACAAGCTCTATGGCTGCTGTGAGTAGAGAACACATTTCATTCAGCTGCTTACTTGTACATTTGCATGGAGAAGTAGCTTCTAAACTCTGCATGGGCTGGACAGCAACAAAAACATCCCTGCAAAGCATTTTGTTTTACATATATTCCTAATTTCACAGCTAATTCATTGTTCCTTTGTTATGTGTGTCTTCATCTTTTCTGACATGACCATTTAATTCCCTGAAAAGTTTAGAATATGTTTCATTTCATTGTTGCAGAAAAGGATACTTAACTAGGACCGCACTCCTGAAGATGAAGAATACCATGGGTGATCATTTTATCATTTTATTAAGAGTCGATACAAGAGAATAAATTTGTGCCACTGATTCTCTTGTCTTACTGTCATTAAACTATTAAACTGTTTGCCTCTGTGAAACTGTTTACTTTGATTTCCATTTCTGGGCCACCACATCTCAGTGCTTCTCAGTTCTTGAAACTCAAGTACTTCAACCAAGAAGAATTACTTGAGTAGTGGAGACATAAATCAATACATTTGGTTACAGAAAGCCCATTAATTTTAAAGCACAGCACAGTCATACTATATTACAGACATATTCCTTCTGGCATTTGTATGATTTTTACGAACCAAAACAGAAATCTACTTCAGGTACAAACTGTTCAGGAAAACCAATGAGGACTGACAGCATCCTTAACATCTTTGAACTGAAAATCTAATTTTAACATCCCAACCTGTCTGGCTTGAAGCTGCATGTTAACCCTTCCCATTGGCCTGCCTGCATTTGCTTCTGGTGATTGGCTTTTGCATTAAATCTCCATCTTACTTTGGCGCCTGAGGTGAATTGCCCTGTCCCACAATGGGACACACCAGATCAATAGAAAAATTGATATTTCTTCCCTGAAAACTGCAGCTGTTTAATACCTTCATAATATTTCAAAAGCAGTGAAATAATACATGCCTCATTGTTATTTAACTGTCAATAAATCCAAAATCCCAGTCTTGCTCTGTCTGTTTGTGTGCTTTCCCAATGGTGCTCAAGTTTCTTCCAGGTACTCTGTATTCTCCTCATGTTTCAGATACATGCAGTTTTGGTCAATTTATCAAATTTGCCCATAGTCTGTTTTTGTATGTGGGTGCCCAACTTGCATCCTATCTAAGGATGTTATTGTGTTTAGACAATTTTATTTGTACTACATATAACCATAAAAACATATACATTTATTAACATCGGATTTTTCTCATGTAATGGATCCTGCATTTCCTGTTGCACCCTAATGTCAATTTGTATTTGCTGTTTTGGTAATGAAAAGTGCAAGTACTCCAACCGTGGAAACCACAATCCCCCAACACAGTTTGGTCACCCAACAGCATGTCAGCAGTTCATCATTTTTCCCTCCTCAGTCTGTTGTCACTTGGTGCTCTCCCCAGCTGACCATGAACAACCCAAAAACCTTTCCGCACCAGAGATGTTCTGACCAAGTCACCTGGCCACAACAGTCTGGCCAGATCAATATAATTCAGATCATTACTCCTTTCTTTGACATTGACACACTGTCTATGGGTACCGAAAGTTATCTTACCATCTAATATATCCCAGACCTTGGCGTGCACTAATTTTCCAAAATAGTCAATGATATTCACGTTAATCACGTAGGAGTGCTCCTAATGTTTTTCCCGACAGGTAAGAAGTGGACGGAATGACCAGGAGCCAAATGACCAGGAGCCAAATGACCAGGTTGAACCGCACCTGTGGCAGAGTGTTACTGCTGGTGGGGATAGAAACATCAGGATGGGCAGGGATTTGTAGAATTCAGTGAAACAAAACCTGGGGAAAGGAAAGATACCTGCTGGTTCAGGAAGATATCTATGCAGAGGTGGAGGAAACCTGCACCTACAGGATGCTTGGAATGCAGCAGCAATGGGCGTGGACTCAAGGGCCGCAATCAATGGACTGAAAGATCACGTGGGTAGAGTTGTGGAAAGTTCAGCCACAACAGATCAAATTCCTTATCCAGTCAATCTACGATGTACTTCCAAGCTCAACCAATCTTTTCTACTGGGGTCTGGCAGAAACCCTTGCGCGCCTGTTGTGCCAGGGAAGAGGATCCCAGGAATACAGCTTAAGTTGCTGCTGAAAAGCCCTGGGAGAGGGACATTGTCAGTGATGCCACGACCAGGTGCTGAGGGTAATTGCGGAGGCTGTCAGTACAGGAATCTCTCTCAGTAGGCAGCAACAACTGGTGAAGCATTTTATTGCTTTTGTTAAGGCCGGAGAGAAGCCCCGACAGCTCACATATCAAGTAGGAGGGCTTCTGGCACCATCCTGGGACTGGCAGCTGAATGTTGACCTGGGGAGTCAGTTGAAGCTCCCAGACACCAACTCTGTGACCACGCTTAGGCCTTACATGGTGTTTGTGTCACAATCATCAAGGCAGGTGCTCCTGCTGGAACTGACTCTGCCCTGGTAAGACTGGATGGGAAAGGCATTCGAGAGAAAGAGGGCCAAATATAAAGAACTCGTAGATGAATGCTGAACTGGGGGATGGAAAACCTGTTGCTACCCCATTGAAGTCAGCTGCCGGCCAGTCGCTTTGCAGAGTCCTCAAGGAGCTGGGCATAAGGGGATTGCACAAAAGGACAGCCATAATGAAGATCACTGATACCATTGAGAAAGCATCAAGACGGCTGTGGGTCAAAAGGGGAGATCTGTGGACCATACAAGCTACCTAGACACAAGCCATGGACTGATCACCCCTGACTGTGTCGCTTGGGTGAGAGTGTATGATGCTGAAAGACCTGGAACATCCGATGACCCCAGGTTACATCAGTGATGATGAGTCTAGGTTACACCATAAGGTGCATGTGCAAATCAAAAAATTATTATGGGGTCAACAAGGTCATACTCAGAACCTTTTACTACTCCTTCATTGAGAGTGTCCTCTGTTTTTTCATCGCCTGCTGGTATCTCTCCACCAGCCTGCAGCACAGGACCCACCTGCACAACAATCTGAAAATCTGCTCTAAGATCGGACTCCCGGTCAGAGCACTTTCATCCCTGAGTGAGCAGCAAACTCTGAGAACAGCTTGTAAGATTCTGCAGGACCCTCCCATGCTCTGCTCCCGGAGTTTCAGTGGCTGCCCTCAGGACGACAGCCCCACTGTCCCGGCTGCAGGACACAGAGGAGGAGAGCGACTATTGTTCCCAGGGCCGTTCAATTCCTCAATTCACAGACTTCTCTTGCCCCCTGACCACCCTACACTGGAACCGGTCATTCATTCTGCACTTGACCCCCCCCCCATGCCCACTAACAATCCTTCCATGTACATATTTGTCAATTCTTATCTACCTGATTGACAATTTTGCACAGCATCTTCCAAATACTGTTGCACTTATGTTGTTTTGTCCTTGTTCAACTGCCTTGTGTGCCTTTAATTGCCCCTCGGGGACAAATAAAAGAATTTCAAATTTGAATTGAATTATTGCCAATAGGATTAGTGTGATTGCAACGCAGCACTATTGTTATGCCACTTTAATTATTATTTTTAAAAATGTCTCTTATTCAGCCAGCTACCACAGACCAGGTCATGTAAAAAGGTCATGCAAAAGCTAAAGAGAAACTGACCCACAGTCATCCTTTTCCCCATTTTTCTCGTCCCTCCATTGACTTCAATTCCATTTTCATAAACTTTATACTTAATAACTACATTTCACAGCCACCTGGCATCAGACTATACCTTTGGTCAAACACTGAAAGCCAAATTGCCCCACACACTTTTTAGAGGTGGATAACTCAGACCCAGAAAGTAAAAATCTAGATGAACATTTTGTTTCAACCAACTAGTTGAATAAGAACATAAGAACATAAGAAATTTACAAACGAGAGGAGGCCATTCGGCCCATCAAGCTCGTTTGGGGAGAACTT
>JAABNY020000002.1:25148561-25164797 GCA_015164015.2 Brevimyrus niger | reverse complement strand
AAGACAAGCACAAACGTGCCCCTACGCGAGGGCGCCCCGGCCCGTTTTTTATCGAGCGGGGGGGGGGGGGGGGGCAGTAGATTGCACCAACCAGGATTCACCACGGTAGATCACAATTGACCGGTTGCGGTAATGATTGCAAATTTTCATATTTCTATAATATATTTGGAAATCATCTAACTGCCCCCACTTTTGGAGCCCCTGTCCTACAGCACCGAGCCAACCCTCCTGGCCCACAGGCCACTGACACACTGAGAAAGACGTCACAGTCTTGCCTGTTTGTGTGGCACCCAGGCTCCTCAAATGTTATCGTGTCCCACCTGCTGGTGGCAGAGCCGGAGAAGCTGTTCGCCATGCCAGACCCCCTGCAGCCGGACACGGCTCTACGTACCCTCACCTCCCTGTGCGACTTGGCTGACCGCGAACTGGTCGTCATCATCGGTTGGGCCAAACACATCCCAGGTGAGTGAGCGGCCAATAGGGGGAGGCAATACAGCTGAGACGGTGCTGTGTTCTGCGCAGACATTGGTCACCGCGTTTGTCTATCGGCCCTGACCCCTTCTCTTCTCCTCAGGCTTCCTGTCTCTGTCACTGGCAGACCAGATGTCAGTGCTCCAGTCGGTGTGGTTGGAGGTGCTGGTCCTGGGTGTGGCTTACCGCTCACTCGGGTACGAGGATGAGGTGGTGTTTGCAGAGGACTTCATCCTGGATGAGGAGTTGTCCCGACTAGCTGGGTTGAGTGATCTCAATACTGCCATCAGTCAGCTGGCCCGGCGGTACAGGGCCCTGGAACTGGATAGGGAGGAATTTGTCATGCTGAAGGCCATTGCGCTCACCAACTCAGGTAATCACTGAAAATGAATTATAATTACTGTCACAGGCATTTAACTTACATATGGAAATGAAGAGGTAACATTGTTGAACATGTTTGAGAGAAATGGCAACAAACTGAAATGTCAGAATATTATTCAGCAACACTGATATACACTGATGTACAGTTTGCCTGAACTCAGTATTGGTAATATGCACGATTTAAGTGATTTCCAACATAGTGTGATTGTTAGTACCTGTTGTGTTGTTTCCAGCATCTCAGAAACCTTCCTGAGATCTTCACACACTGCATTGTTTAGAGTTAAGAGAGAATGGTGTGATGATTAAAATAATACATCTCATCAGGAGCAGTTCTGTGTCAGAAAACAACTTGTGAATGAGGGAGGTCAGAGGTGAACGGCCAGACTGGCTAAAGCTAACAGGAAACCAAAAGTAATAGCTCAGCACAATGGCAGATAAGAGCAGAAAGGCTCCTCTCAATGCATTAGTCCATCAAAGCAGTTCAGGAGGCAGAAGTGGGTCCTACCCGTATTAGTGACGTGTCCCTAATATAGTGGCCACTTTTAAGTGAATAAATATCAGATACAGAAAGAGCTTCTCACAAAGAACAATAATTTAGATCTGTGTTCTCAACCTGGTCCTCTGGGACTCACAGATGGTCCTAATTTTTGCTCCTGCAAAACCACGGACTGTCTGGGGATCCCGAAGGACAGGACTGGGAAACACTGATTAAGATGTTCCCCTATACTGTAGTACCTCAGTGTCACCATTGTTTGATTGTGTGTGAAGCACCTAGGATGCTTTGCCGCCTTACCTGTAAGTGTAATTCCACATCAATAGTAGTTCTTGATCTGTTGGGAGTTTCGGATTAGCTTGTTTGTGTAACAACAGTACAGGGGTCTCCAGCACCTAATTGAAATAATTTGGAAAGCTATGTGTTTGATATAACAAAAGACGTTACCTACAGTAAAAGTTGTCGAGCTGGGGGTGTAGTACTGATTTATCTCTTTTTTTATGGGAGGTTGCTGAGCTCTTATAGTGATCCTGCCCCTCCCCCCCATATCTTCCTCAATTCAAACAGTGATTTCAGGGGGTCGCACATGGTAGGTGTGTCAGCACTGCTTCTCTCAGGTGCCACATTGCTGTCCCCCACAGATTCGGTGTACATCGAGGACATGGAGGCTGTGCAGAAGCTGCGAGACCTTCTTCACCAGGCCCTGCTGGAGCTGGAGAGCCAGCGGCGGCCGGACGACCCGCGCCGAGCCGGGAGGCTTCTGCTCACCCTGCCTCTACTCCGGCAGACTGCTGCCCGCGCCCTCTCCACCTTCTACAGCATCAAGAGCCGCGGCGGCGTGCCCATGCACAAGCTCTTCCTGGAGATGCTGGAGGCTATGATGGACTCTCCATAGGGTTTGGGGAGGGGATAGCAAGGGACGGCAGAGAAAAGCATCAAGCAGGGCTGGGTTGTGGATTTCAAAAAGGGGTAAACGGAGGCAGTCGAGGCGGTGTTTGGGGCTGTGTTTCTATGCGGAGCGTAACGCAAACAACCCTGCGGGTTAACTTATCCCGGGAGGCAGAATGAGAGACGTTGCATGATGCTGCTGCGCCTGGCTGGAACTGAAAACAGAAGGTGATGGACGCTTTAGCTTTAGAGACTGGATGATTCTGAGAGGCACTTACTGGCGTGCTGGAAGTCTGAATAGGAAACCTGTAAGCTGATAGTGTGAGACAGGAGTTGGGTAGGAGGACCGGATATTATTTATGCAGAAACACCAGCGTTCGTCATATAAAATGTTTTTTGTAGGTTTTTGAGTGAATCGTACATGTGAACGTAACTATTAGTATTGTCTGGACTGCAGCAAATAATTCACCAAATTCAGTTCCACACAGATACACTAGGCTGTATTTGTATATTTATGCTAACTGTAGCTAATTATATTTGCATTTAAAGTGCATTTTTATTTGACCCTGCCCTAAGCCATATACTATGTCAGTATCATTGTGGCTAGATTAGATCTGAGTCTTTAAATACGTCACAGATGAAGGGTTAACACCCTCTTCTTGGTTATAAAGAAGTTTCATAGTAACAGTAGTTATAAGACCTAATATTGCACATAATGTGATTTGATTCCATGTAGAGTAGGTTGCAGGGGATTTTACTGTAAACTGACAATACACTGTTTAAATTCCTCTTAAGAGACTTTTAAAATGACTGTTGACTGTTTTCATGAGTTATTGGAAATGTATTTTAGCAATAGATGAATTCCTTAACCCACATCTGCGCGGGTTTCATGCTGCCAGTGTTTTACATTGTCAGATACCTGGAGTCGCATTTGTGAGAAAAATAAGTTCAGGAAAGCTGCAGACAGCAGTAATTAGTTTTTCTTCATAGATCTTCCTACCCCTTGACGTCTTTCTGCAGTAAATGCAGGAAGTAACAGTTTGTCCTAAAACAGGACAACCATAAAATTACATCCATAAAAATTATATTGAATCTTCTGGATATCAGGGACAAGCCCCATGCTGTTAAGCACCGGTTCTAGTCTGTGATAAAAGACTGCAGTTCTTTGAAGTAAAACAAAAGCCAGTCAAAGACTTACTGGAGAACAGGAGACACTGAAGCTCAAGTCTGCATCTGCGTCTGCTGGTGAACACAGCTACCCATCATCCGCTTAAGCGCACTGCGCAAGAAACATGCTTACTGGGAAGCACGTTCCGGTGAACGCCACAAGTGGGAAATTGAACTGGATTAGAAATCTGCTGTGTTTATCCGAAGTAGTGCTACAAAATATATCCGGAAGAATTCAAGATGTTTAAGGTTGTGTCATATTCATGGCGAAGCAGAGCAAAAGGGGACACTGAAGCTCTGAATTCTCCACCATTGAGAGGGATGTTTCAGAAGCACTTCAGAAATCACTTGGTAGGTAATAATGTAACATTATCTACAACCATCTTACTGTAGAATAAGCATTGAGCCTGCAGAATTTAATAATAGCAGTTAATAAGTGTATTATGTAAAATGAGCTAGAAAAGCAAATGATGAACATGATCTCCCATAATTAACAGTTAACAGATTGTGTGTCACTGGGATTTAGTCCCACACTTGCAAAGGACTGTTTTCATTTACAAATAAAACCACTTGCATACAGAGACAAAGCGTATGAACAGCACGTTTGGGGCTAGACTCCGTATTAAAGTGGAACACTCTGTGTACCAATGAATATAAGAAAGGAATGCTAAACATTATCGGATTAATTTCAAGAGATGCAGTCAGTGACCACTAGCATTTATATTGGCAAAGAAGCAAAGGAAATGAAGACTATAACTGTTAGGCTAAAACAATCTATTTCACAAAGAAAATGCCAGACACCAGAAAAACAAAGCCATAGTAAAAGTACGATCCCTTACTTACTTCTCACTGAAGCACTGCTGATGCTTGCCAACATGAATAATGGCAGAAAGTTTTAAAACTGTGGAGGTAAAATTTGTAACGTCTAACTATTATGGTGCTTCAGCAACATCTAATTTTGCATGCAGAAATTTTTATGCTATCTGAATAGCCTGTTTTTCAATTCTGTGTATTTCAGTTGTCTTCTATTGAGTCTTGGATTTGAAAATGTGTCTGGAATTGACCAGGGCTTGAATATGTTTGGAATTGCATTATTCACAGGCATTAACCAAGGGTGTGAATGTAATTTTCAGTAGAGTATTTCAACTTTTAAGTGTATCTGATTTTATCAGCTTGATTTTTTTAACAAGTAACATTTATCCTACATTTTTATAATGTTTTTTTAACTTATAAACCAGGGATCTGTTAAGCTTGAATTAATTTTACTTTTTGATATGGATATTTCTTAGTCACTGTGTAATGAGCCATCTAGTGGCTGGATGACGTACAGCAACCTTCAGGTACAGAAAAAGGAATATTCTGTACAGCACAGCAGTGACCTATATGGACTAAGCTTTAATGCATGGTCCAGTGTGATTATGCTATAGTGCAGTAGTTTAGCTGAACTGCATGGCATCATAGAGCCATGAGTAATGTTCATTCTTTAATGGCTTATGGTGCACAGAGGTCATTAGAAACAACAGATGTGATTGTTTTTTTTTCTTTTTTTCAAAATTAACACATTTGCTAAATCATATCACCACACCTGGTGGCCAAAGTTGGAAATGCATATTCAAAGAATAACATTTATTGTATATTTACCAGTTTCAAATTATACACTTGAACATTATCCTTAGATGAATTCCACTGAAATTTATATACCACTGAAATCAATGTCATTGTCATTTTTTAACTGTGAATAAACAAATATATAGTGTACAGTGGCATACGTTCTGTTAGAAGGTTGATATTTTTAACCCTAACACAGCTTGTAAAGTAGAAAGTGGTTTGAGTCAACCTATTCACATAAGCATTTGTGTAAGAGCAACATGAATAATCAAAACCAATGATAATATTACAAAATTTAATGTACATTCACTGTAAAATGAATCACGACACACACACATATATAAATATGTTTGTGTGTGTGTACACACACACAAATTTATGATAGAGTGATGGAAGAAGACATTTGTTTTAATGTATCAACTGAAAGCGTTTAATTTTTTTTCTAAGCTGAAATAAAGACATTTTTCCAATGTTTTAAAAGTAAAAATGCTTTTTTTGTGTTCGTGCGTTAAAAGTGTCTTGTGTTATAGTTCTTTTGAACTGTTAGCTGGTCACTTTAAAATCACTGTGTAGGAACACAAATATGAACTAGTCTAAACTACATTGTTTTGTAATAAAACATGCAGAATGATACGGTCACCTTTGTCATTTGTTCGTCCCAACAAATTCCCTTTGACATTCTGTCTCTGGCAGGGGTTGTTATTTTCTATGTATGTACACACTAAAATTAACAAAGTGTCAAACTTTCAGCTCTGTGCGAATGAATTTGGTTTGGTAGTACACAACAATAGGCTTCTCAAAAACTTGTTTGGAAACCTAAAGAGGCAACCATAGCAACTGCATCTTCAAAGGGTGCAGCCAGGAGGTTCAGATATGCAAGAATGTGGACAAAACATCTGAATGACCCAGCTGGGTCCAAGGTGACCTGAAAGAATGTCCTGGAGACGAAGACACTTTATTTTTAGCGACTATGTTTTTGTCACCAAGCTTGTGGTGAGTCAGGTGTACTGAGGGCAGCAGAACAGGGACATTTGGAAAAGCCAACATTTGGTTGGTGGAATGGAAAATGTGAGTCATCGACTGAAGAATTTACAGTTAAGAGATTTCACCGGAGTAACTGAATGGGAAACCTTCATCACATATATCCAGCTACGCTGCTCGAAACAATTAAAGGAACGCTTTGACAACACACCAGATCTCAATGGGGAAAAAAAATACTATACTGATATGGACTGAGTAATGTGTTAGGAATGAAAGGATGCAACATTGTTTGATGGAAATGAAAATTATGAACCTGCAGAGGACTGAATTAAAATACACCCTGAAAATCAAAGTGAAAAAATGATGCGGCAGGCTAGTCCATTTTGCAGAAAATTGTACTCAGTAACTTGTATGGCCCCGTGCTTGTAGGCATGCCTGACTTTGGGGCTGCTCCTAATGAGACGACGGATGGTGTCCCGGGGGATCTCTGCACCACCGTATGGTGTGATAGTGGGTCCAAGGATTTTATCCCGATACCTAAAGGCCGTTAAGGTGCCGTTGTCTAGCTTGTAGAGGTCTGTGTGTCCCTCCATGGATATGCCTCCACAGACCATCACTGACCCACCACCAAAACACTCTTGCTGAACAATGTCACAGGCAGCTTCTCTAGATCCTTTCACGTCTGTCACATGTGCTCAGGGTGAACCTGGTCTCATCAATGAAAAGCACAGGGTGCCAGTGGCAGACCTGCTAATTATGGTATTCTATGGAAAATGCCCATTGAGCTCCACGGTCCTGGGCAGTGAGCACAGGGCCCACTAGAGGTCGTCGGGCCCTCAGGCCACCAACATGAAGTCTGTTTCTGATTGTTTGGTCAGAGACATTCACACCAGTGGCCTGCTGGAGGTCATTCTGTAGGGCTCTGCCAGTGCTCATCCTGTTCCTGATTGCACAAAGGAGCAGATACTGGTCCTGCTGATGGGTTACAGACCTTCTACAGCCCTGTCCAGCTCTCCTAGAGTAACTGCCTGTCTCCTGGAATCTCCTGGAATCAGAGTGTGCTGGGAGACACACCAAATCTTCTGCCAAAGGCATGTATTGATTTGCCATCCTGGAGTTGGACTGTGCTGTGCAACCTCTGTAGGGTCCAGACATCACCTCATGCTACCAGTAGTAACACGAATGTAGCCAAATACAAAATTGGTGAAAAAAACAGTCAGAAAAGGAGGGGAAAATGTCAGTGGCCTCCACCTGTTAAACCATACCTGTATTTGAATTTTACAGGCAATAGGTCATATCAAAGATGGGAATTTTAAAGTTTCTTGTGGTCTTTACTTCACAAAAACAGGGGTGTGTACATCTTTTATATCCATTTTAGTGCTTTTTGAATTGCACATTGTCATCTGATATTTCATTACAATACTTTAATATTTTTCATTCATATTACATAATATTCCTTTCTTCGGGGTTTTATTTGTGTACTATGTACTTTTTAGTCTGTTTTGCACTAAATGTATGTCTGTGCTTTATGTATGTGTACCTTGCTGCTGTACTAGAATTTCCCTCTGGAAATAAAGTTCATCTAACTTAATATAATATACAGACACCATAGGCAAAATGTTTTATAATAAAAACATTAATAGGATTTTTTCCCATTTTATTTAAATTGCTTTAGATTCCAAAACACAAAAATGTGTCCATATACAGAACAAATGCTTATAAAACAGAAAGCAAAAGTCAAAAGGAAGTGTGCCAATTTAAATTATGCATGTTTACATACTTAAGTGTAAAAATGCTTAAGTTAGGTCATCATTACCCTGGATACAGAACAATGTCGGTCTGTGTTTGTCCAGAACCTGCATGAACCACAGCTTTATTACACACAGTGCAACTAAATGTTAAAATTGCTGAATAATGTAACATTAAAGGCATATCCAGTGATAAAGATCAGATCAGCACAGATGATGTTCTGCAGGCTAGCTTGAAACACTCTGCATCCCAAAACAAACTGAACTTTAGGTCACTGGTGCTTTACTGACACAACTCATGAACCTTTGTTTTCAATCATGTTAACATTTAAACACACACCCCCAGAGTGAGAAGTACCGTTTCACTTTTCAGACCTCATCCTCATTCAGCAGCATGTTAGGAATGCCACGGGATATTGGGAATTCTCTGCCTGATTCTGGGCAGCGCAGACAGCCTTCCACCACTTCTACCTGAAGAGAGTACAGGAGGTGGGCATATTACACTGAATATCAGATCCAGCAGCCTAGAAATTCTTTACCTTAACTTGTTAGGTTATCCAACAAAAATGCCAACTGCAGGGCTCACATTAGAACAACAGAGTTTGTGGTTGTGCTGCATCGCAAGAGACTGGAGATGGTGATATATATATTTTACACAGTTCTAAGTGAAAAATAGTATCATAAAAACTAATCTGTAATTTAATCTGCATATTGGTCCAAAAGTGTAGTTTTTCAATTGAAGATTTTGAACCACTGAAATAAGTATATGTGTTTCACCCCTACAAAGGATCAAGACCAAAGTAAAACAAAGCTATTATTTCTGTTCCAGCATTTCCCTGATGTTCTAGGTCTATCTGTAATACTTTTCATGCAATTACAGTTGTAAGAAAAGCATACCAGCTAAGTTGGCAGCACTGTTGATTTGTTGAATCACATCTTCTTGTGTGTGTGTGTGTGTGTGTGTTTGTAAAGGTTTACCTGTTCAGCTTGGGCCACATAGGATTCCTCCATCAGTGAGTCTAAATTGCACATTGTGTGTGTATGTGCCCTGTGACAGACTAATATCCCATCCAGGGTTTACCCTACCCTTGTGTCCTATGCTGCCTAGTACAGACTCCAGGCTCCAGCCCCCAAATCCCTTACCAGGATAAGTTCTTGGAAGATGGGTGTTCACACATAACATAGGGTAGGAGAAAAGAACACACCTCTAGAAGCACACGGTGGACTCTGCGCAAAAAATCTTCATTTTTCTCAAAGTCAGGAACAAGTTCTATAGGAAGATCGTTCAGATGGCCCAACTAAGAAAATAAAACATATGTAGTTACCAAACAGACTAAGAACGTGTAAAACTGGAGATGAATCTTAATGAAACAGCCAAACATCCAACAGGAGGTACGATGATCATGATTTTTAATATACTTTTTTATATTTATGCATTTTAAGCAGATTATAAATGTGTCTCACTCCTTCTGCAGCCTGCACCAAGGCGGTCCATTCCAGTTTTGGGATCATTCGGGAAACAAACTCGGGATTGAACTCGACTTCGCTCACTTTCACCTCCGTTGCCTATAACCACAATGAAAATCCATGTAGAGGAAAAAGGGCGACCAAGCAAATAATTAATTTCAATACAGGAAAAAGGACAATATATCTGAAACATAACGGTGAATAACTTAAAACTACCTAGTACGTTGTAACGACAACTTAATGTGTGACTAGACTAGTTAATACAGACATAAGAAAAGTAAAATATGATGTTTTGTTCGGATTATTACATACGTAAGGCATTTACGTACCTTAATAAGTAGAGGATAACCTTTTGTAACCCCCTTCACGTGCGATGTTAGCATATTATGGGTAAGTAATTTCATCTTCGTTTAAATGGAAGACGACGTTAAATTAACTACAATTTAAATGCTCTACCGAATCAGCTTCTATATTCCGTAAAGTACAACCGTACGAATTGAAGCATACGCGCATGTTTCACCGGAAACACGTGCAAGGTGCCACCAAAACGGGTCCCCCTGCCTCTAATTTACGTTCCGGGATGTTTATACAGTATTGCCGTTTTTAACGAGAGATAAAGTGGATATATTTTAATTGCTGCTTTTTTCTACTTTTTTATTTGAATGCGAGTAATTGAATGAGAATAAAGTGTCAAATTATTTATGAACCTTTGGGAGTGTTTAATATTACCGAACAAAATTAACATCCTTAAGAGGACTATTTATACGTTTTAAAGTAAGGAATACGTTTATAAGCATCTTGAACTGTTTCTTATTTTAACTGTTTTATCAATTTAGATGCGTTAACGCTATCAAATGGGATTGCACTGATTGTTGCAGAAACAATATAGCCTATTTAATAATACTGATGTTACTATATACTGTAATACACTAATGTAATAATACTATGAATAATACTATTATGATACATTTTCCTACGTATATCTACAATCGATTTTCATAACTGAAAAGTTTAGACGTCAAAGTATTTCGAGGGTTTCTCAAACTAAGCCAGTATGCATTTTAATTGACTACATTTGTGATTCGCAAAAAAGTTTTGTTCACATGACTGTAAACGCGACTGAAGCGCAAAGAGCCGAATCAGATTATGGGGATTGTAGACATTTTAGGGACGCGTGCCGAACGCAGAGAGCTGATTGGCTGACTCAGTTTCTACTTCACTTATCATTGCTGATGCCCAGTGTCTCACACGCATTCGCTCAACTTGTTTCTGTTAGAGCGCTGTAGTATTTGAAGCTTTTGCAGTTTCCTGAATTTCGTTATACCATTTACAGCTCGCCATTATGCCAATTGAGGTAAGAAACGGAGTACAATCCATAATAATAAACATTCCGCTTTGATTGACTTTATATGTATTTGTATATTGAATTTTATGTACTGTTGTTGTAGTTAGGGTGTCGGAGCACTCAGTGGCTGTTTTATAAGGGTACATCAAACGGCTAGCAATTGATGGTGACATTATTGAGGAAGCAGACATATAAAAAGGAGAAACAAGGTTTAGCACTTGCTTTTTACTTTTAGTTGATATGATCACTAATTGTCTGGTAGGGTAGGTTAGCTATTTACGTTAAGGTATACGTATACTTTTAGGTATACGTAATCTGTACAGTTTGATTTAACCATTTACACGTATTCTTGGGAATAGTAATTATTAGAGCAACAAATGTAGTTTATTGTTTATTTTAATAGAAAAAAATGTTCTTAATAAATCTAAAAATTCTAAAATATTAACACTACAAAAACGTTCATCGCAGTACCCTGTTAGAATATCAACTTGCTTAATAAATGATGTTGCGTGTTCACGCAGTGCTGACCACGGTTAGCTTGTCAGGTCACTTTGTGGTCGAATTTCTGTAAACATGCTGTTCAATGTGTTTGTGATATTGTAATCTATTGTAGTCCGCTTTTTATGTTTTACGAGTTTACTTCTGTACTTCACCCGTTTTTATTTTTTATTGTTTTTGTACTTTTATTATGGATATATTTTTGTATGTATGATGTCTTTTTGTATACCTCATTAATTCCGTGCTAGACGGATGTCGGTGTACTCTGATCAAAATCTATCTGTTATCTGATGGTAAATCTCACGTAAACAGTCATTTCTGGCTTTTCATTGCAATAATGTCTATTTAACGCGCATTTCATTAAGAAATATATTATATTTTTAACCTGTAGCTTAAACTGAAAAGACACTGGCCAATTATTCCCTATAGGTCTCGCAAAATTATAACTGATGAACGATTACAATGAAAGAGATCAGACACAGCACGGAATACGAATGCGCGCGGACGCAGACGCCTTTGCGTTAGTAACTTAGTAACCGAGTGTTTTGGTCTGTTAGTTAGAGCCTGGTCGGGTGGTCGGAAGTGAAAGAGCGCCCCCCAATGCCAGCTCGCCAGATTTTTATTATAAGTTATTTGGTCCCCACTTAATCCTATAATCCTCAAATCGGATGATGTGTTCAGTTCCTGAAATGTAAATTTTGTTGCCCACTTCCCTCAGGTTGGACAATCTCTGCCTGCCATTGAGGTGCATGAAAATGACCCAGGCAACAAGGTGTTCATGGATCAGCTCTTCAAGGGGAAGAAGGGGGTGCTTTTTGCTGTCCCTGGGGCCTTTACCCCTGGGTGTACTAAGGTATCCATGCTGTGGGCATGCAAGAAGGGTGTATATAGACTCTAAAAGGAGCCAGTTGCTAATTATGGAGTTAAATGGATTTTCAAAATATGCCTTTGATGGGAATGATGTTTCGGGTGGGCGAATAAGGGGGAATGCACACTGCTGTAGCCTCATTTGTGCAGCTTGTAAGAACAGAACCCCTACCTTCTGCGTGCTTGTTTGCCAGCCTTGTCCGTAACACTATGTCGCGCTTTGTTTTTCTCCTCTTCTCGCTTCTCACTCTACCTTATTTCCCTGTGTACCCCCCTTTGTACCCCCCCCCCTTATAGACACACCTTCCTGGGATCGTGGAGCAGTCAGCGGAGCTGCGACGCAAGGGGTTCGCGGAGGTGGCCTGCATTTCCGTGAATGATGCCTTTGTCATGGCTGCCTGGGGAAAGGAGCAAGGAGCTGAGGGCAAGGTGGGTGCAGGAGGCGAAGAGGCAGCTCAGAAGTATAATGCTCTTACATATGTAATAATTCAACACAAACTAAGTCTTGGATACATACTGATCTCATGATCATTCATCATTACTGAAGCGCGACACATCTTTCATCTCAAGCCATTACTATGTTACTGTATCTGTTAATTTGCTAAAACTTTGTGAACTGCCAGGGAACTACTCAAGGAAGAAGTAATGAATAACACAAGTGAAATGCTGATCTCATGTTTGTTCATCATTAAGGAATCATGATGCATCTTTTTTCTCAAGTACTTACTATATTTGTTCATTATTTGTACTTCAGTAGTAACTGAGTTATTACTATATATTTGTAAAGTGTTACCACCACACTACTAAAAAGCCCTCTATCAGAATTCCCCTTTCAGGACTCGTTAAAAAGTCTATGTACTCTTTTTGTTAAATTACCATTAGTATTGTTATATAAAATAAAACTGAGTAATTAAGTAATTGGCATTACATAGTCAGGTTCATGAATGTAAGCCAGTTGCCGTATTCCTCTATTTTAACGAAAAGCAGTTATGATTATTAGAGCATATGTTTTTTCTAGAATAGAACAAGATAAAGATGCTTTTGGGGTGTATTTATGAAATGGTAGAAAGTCACTTTGCATCATTTTTTGTTTATAAAAATAACACGTTTATGACAAAAGGCATGCTGGCGTATTGTTGAGAGGTTTGCTTCATATGTAGTTCCTCACCTGTGTGAACAAACGTACTTTGCAGGCATATATACTGTGTTCCTCCGTAATTCCACTTCAGGCTGATACCCTCAGGAGCACTGGCTCCCTTCTAAAGTGGGTTCCTCTAATTACAGGTTCGAATGCTGGCTGATCCTACAGGAGCCTTCACTAAGGTTGGAACCATGATTTGGTTTATTTGTTTATTTGTTTATTTCCAGTGCCTTTATTCTGAGCCCTCACTCACTGCCCGTCTTTCTGTTCTTAATTTAAAAAATTTGAATTGCATATTTATTTACATAATAATACAACATTTGCATCTATCTTACAGCTAGCGTGACCAGATAATCCATGTCACTTTGAGCTCAGACAGGATTGGTAAAGCTACCATTTCAATTACAAATTTCACTTAAAGTACTGAATTCTTGCTGTGTTCTGATTGGTTGGAACCAAACTATTTAGCCAAGCAGAGGAGCTTCTCGGTTTTACAGTAGTTTGTAAAAACTGAATTAGCTTAAAGTGTCCTCCCTGACATAGATTATCTGGTCATCCTAAAGAGTCTTACAGATTCGGCACTGAATTGACTAAGTTTGTGGGCCCTGTGTATGCTGGCTAAGTGAGTGTGATGCTGCTGCTTCACACTGTCAGGGCTAAGGGTTTAAATCCCATCTTCACTCTCTATGTATTAAGTGTGGGTCTGCACCCCACAACCAGAGAGGTGCATTTACCCTAATTGGCTTCTCTAAATTGGTCGTATTGTCTTTCTGTGAGTGAGTACATGTAAAGTTCTGTTAAAAATAATAGCAGTCCAACATCACTAACCTGATCAATCACCATTTTTTGTAGAAATTATATTTCTACATTTCAAATAATTTACTAGTAAATGGGTATAGTGCATTTCTCTCAGAAATTCTGAGTAAAATGGGTCATTCCAGACATTGTGAAGAAGAACAGCGTACCTTGATTAAAAAGTTGATTGGAGAGAGGAAAACATACAACTGAAAAACTTGGCAAAGACTCAGCCAAAATGGCAAAGACTCAGCCAATGATCAGTTCCAGGAAGATCAAAGAAAGTCTAAAGTTACCTGTGAATACTGTTACAATCAGATGAGGCCTATATGAACCAAGCTATCTGCAAAAAGCCCCCACAAAGCCCCACTGCTGAAAAAAAGACATATGCGGAAGAACAGTCTGAAACAGAAGGAACACATTGACTGGTCTAAAGAGAATCATCACAACATTTTGTGGACTGATGGAAGCAGGATTGTTCTTTTTGGGTCTAGTGGCTGCAGACAGTTTGTCAAATGACCCCCAAACACTGAATTTAAGCCACAGTGCACTGTGAAGACAGTGAAGTATGGTGGTGCAAGCATCATGTTACGGGGATGTTTCTCATGCTACGGTGGCGGACCTATTTATCACAAACCAGGGAACATGGATCATTTTGAATACCTCAAAATACTTGAAGAGGTCATGTTGCCTATGCCGAAGAGGAAATGCCCTTGAAATGGGTGTTTCAACAAGATAATGACCCTAAACACATCAGTAAACAAGCAACATCTTGGTTCCAGACCAAGGAGATTGACTTTATGGAGTGGCCAGCCCAATCCCTGGACCTTAAGCCAATAGAAAACTTGTGGGGTGACATCAAAAATGCTGTTTCTGAGGCAAAATCAAGAAATGTAGTTCAATCAGGGTGGAATACCTGTTCACAGGTGCCAACACAGATGTGTAGCATTTATCAGAAACAGTTGTTATACAATTAAATATTAGTTCAGTGTTTTAAAGGAAAGCAAAATCTTAAAACATTTTTCAGTTCATACAGTGAATCTTTGAGTTTGTAAAGAAGAATGTGGACACTGCTATTTAATTTGAACAGCCTAATATTCCCTTTCCTTCACTTTCTGTAAAGGAATAACACACATGTGATAGATTCATCTTCTTGTTTTGATTTGAAATAGAATTTTTAGTGTTCCCAATGCATTTGTTTGTATGGAAAAAAACTATTATAAGGATTTTCAGGTTTATTCACTTGTTTAGAGACACTGCTATAATTCTGAACAGAACTGTACATGCCACTTGATTTTCCGGCATGCCCACTGCCTCGTGTCCTCTGCTGCCTCTGAGGGGCTCCAGTCCCCTATGACCCTGTCCAGGATAAGTTGGTAGATCGGGGGTCTCAAACCCCAGTCCTAGAGGGCCAGAGCCTGCACAGTTTTTAGGGGTCTGCTAATTTAATAAATCACACCTGATTCAACTCCTTGTGCTAATTACCACAAAGTTCTTGAGCTGAATCATTTGTGGTGAAACAAGGAAAGAACTAAGCTCTGCTCCCCCCCAGGACCAGAGTTTGAGACCCCTATGGTCAGTCAGTGTTACTCACACTGGGCTCCAGATGGTAAGTGGAATTTTCTTTGTTAAAATATAACATTAAATAACTTTAGCTTCCTGTCTCTTATAGGCAGTGGGTCTGCTGCTGGCTGATGATCATTTATTTGAGGTTCTGGGAAACCAGAGATCCAAAAGGTGAGAACACCCTGGCCTGGATTGATTGATTTTGATATATCAACCTTATGTTCATGCTGCTCATTTTTGGCCAGCTTTCCCAGTTCTCCTGTAATTCTTCCACTTTCTAGACAAGTCCTGTAATGACAAAATGGTGGTAAAATACTTGCTTGCCATCACACATAAGTACCTCTGATATTTATTGTGGCAGCACAAATTGCAGGTTTTCATCCATTACTAGAAATATGTTACTATAATTATGGCACTCGCCTTTGTTGTAGGTTGGTTGATAGTAGTGAGCCTAATGGCCTCTGAGAAAAACAGCAGGAAGCACGGATAGTTACTAATTTTAGGCAATTTGTGAGGTTACTGGCTACTGTTTTTTTTATAATTGACTGTATAGCTTCAGAATGCCATATATACCTAACAGAACTGTCCTTTTCCTGTTGCTGTCAGGTTAAAGCACTTGTATTAGACTTGTAACATGTATTGTGATTTTCTTCCAAATTGCCAATTAGTATGTGGTTGACAATTCAAAAGAATTTGAATAGCTACTCTACTGTAGCACAGGATAACTTTAATTGGCCCTTAATGCAAAATATCCATCCATCCATCCATCCATTTTCCAAACCGCTTATCCTACTGGGTCGCGGGGGGTCCGGAGCCTATC
>JAABNY020000002.1:25134221-25148461 GCA_015164015.2 Brevimyrus niger | reverse complement strand
ACCCAGGCGGAGACTCAAACCCGGGTCCCAGAGGTGTGAGGCAACAGTGCTAACCACTGCACCACCATGCCGCCCCCGAATGCAAAATATGAGTTTAAGAATATGGAAAGGATAGGTAGTTATTCCTTTTTATTGGCAGTAACCCATAGGTGATTTGAATAGTAAGAGAATTACCACACAGTTATTATGGCTGCACTATAATTTGTTCCTTGTTCCTTGTTGAAAATTTGATTGCAATTGTTACAAGTTGTACTAATACAATAGATCATTGTTTGAACATTTGAAGTTGCGAAGTGAGTTGCGTATGTAGTTACTGGAAACTTTGGAAATGATTGACAAGCATCAAGGAAGCATCCTGTTTCATTGGGTATTGTGACATACTACAGTGCCGGAAGTTTTTAGTTTAAATGTAGAATGATGAGTCATACTGTCAGACAGTCCGTTGAATACTGGTTTGTTTTCATATAACTTTCCTGTTTTCTCAATAACCATGCAAAAGCCGCAGACTAAAGGCTCTTAACTGGCTCTGTGACTTTATGAATAGCTGTCATATATTTGGGCCCGTACAGCTGATACGTGCCTTTAGGTTGGAAATAAACTAATATCCAGAATCCATCACAGTATCCAGCTCCAGATTGCACCCATTGCTTGGTTTTTTCGTCATAGTATTTTATGGTATGCGACTCACTGCTAATTGAGTAATTAAGCCATAGTCAAATAAACATTATACATTATTGAAGGGATAGTAATAATGACGAGCATACTTGCTAAAATGCATTACTAAACTGAAGATCAGAGATTTATACCATTTTAGTGTAATAAAATACATTCCTGTCCTGATCTTGAGAATTGACACTCTTTGGAATAACAGAGTATATCAGGTATCTGTTTGACACATTTTTAGTATTACTAGTTAGGTTTATATGGTACATAAGCATGGACTTGTCAGACTCTCTAAAACCACTAAATAAATCAGAATGTTACTGCTCCCCTCATTACATTTTCCCACCTGTCTTTCAGGTATGCGATGGTGGTGGAGGATGGCATTGTGAAAAAAATAAACATAGAACCTGATGGGACAGGCCTGACGTGCAGCCTGGCCTCCAACGTCCTCGCTGAAATAGTATAAACAAGCTTAGACAAGTTTGTATCCTGTAATAATTCCAACTTTCCTATCAGTTACTCTATAATTTCCAGTTTTCGTTTGTCTTTTCAGTAAGGTGACTGAGTCCTGTAAGATCAGGCATATGTAAACATTACGCACAAATAACCTTGATAAACCAACACATTGACAAACTGGTTTTTGCCAGCATGTCCATTGGAGCACTTAAAGACCAGTTAATCTCACATTAGCTTTGAGGTATTCCTGTACTTTGAATCTCCTTTTGTTACTGTAAATGCACTGTTGTTCATTGTTGAACGCAAGACATTTTTCACTCAAAACGCACAAAGTAAAATTCTAATTAAGCAGTTGAGCTGTGTGTACATTATACCAGATGTGTTCAGATTTATTATTACTTTCAGCCAATCAACTTATTTTTTTGTGTATCGAATGAATAACTCCCCACTGGTATGTAGTGTGGCACAGAGTGGAATCATAACAGTTTTTACATATTTTTCTTTTATTTTTGTATTAATTTGTTTACACATTGTCTAAGTATTATACAGTTCATTCTTACAGCATATGATAATGGTAAATCACAGGCTGTGGTGCAAGAAAAGCAGCCGACCAGCCAGCCGAAGCCACATGACACGCTCCCAACACATGCATCCGTTATCCACGCAAACACTCTTCCCTTACATGTAATACTCCTCAAACAAAAGCCTTAGAATGTAAAATGTAAGTCAAAACGAGACACCCTACGCCTCCCTCCCTCCCTCCCTAACACACACAGACACACAGATTCAGAAGGTGAACATAATAGTAACACTTGTTAATCATAATTGCAAAAGAAAACAAATGCATGAAGGCAAACTAATTAGTATAGCAAAGACAAGCCTGGTATATGTAAAAGGATATGAACGGCAGGGCACCCAAAAATGGCCTGATTTGGGAAAAGGGATTGTACAGTGGGAGCACAATGATCACAAACAAAAAAAAAAAGTTCATAAAAAGATTAGGACAGAGGGAACCGGAGGAAAGAAAAGGAAGAGAACTGTACTGAGGTTGTTCCCTATGTAGACCGAGCTTATGGCACAGATGGCAACAGATTTTAGGCAGGGCTTGTACAGTACAGGATTTAACCACATACACAGGTGCATACTAGGGTAAAGGTTAAAAATGGACACCTTTCCTATAGCCAGCGACACCGGAAAGCAAGGCCACGTTATTGTAGTTCCTTTGCCATCTTCGACCAAATGTTTGCATGGGCCATGACAAATGTTACTTTCAGTACTATTTACTTAGCATAAAACCAACTCTGGAAAACATTTTACATTTTCATTATTCTGTAATTGATTACTATGAAGATCACAAGCAACACTGAAACAGCTTTCTTATACAGTCTTCATGTGGCTATATATGAAGCCACACACTTGTTTAAAGGTACTGGTTGTTTGCTACCAGGTGTGCGGGGATGGGCAATGGCTGCCTCTGAACACGTCAGTTGTGAAATAGCTGTTCGACTCTCTCAATAATCACATTCAGGAAGCCACAACAAACACCAACTTTCCGAAAGCAGCTGCTATAGAGAGTTTCTGCAAACTTTTTCTGCATGAAAAAACTCGCTATTTCAACACCGCCCTGCTCCCCCCTGCCCCCTACGCCTAGCCTCTGCATGTCATTCTTGGCTGTCTTCGGTGCGCCATTTTAAAAAGTCCTCCTTTCGCGCGTCCGGCTTGATTTGGTTCCGCATGCCCCCGAGCAGATTGGAGGTAGCCTCAGAAGCCACAATGAGGGGAAGCACCACGGTGGGGGGGATCTGTCGCAGCACACCTCCCACCGCCCCTGGCAAGCCTTTTTGCTCGTGCCCACGAGATGCCACGTTGCAGAGGGTCTGAGCGGTGTCTATCACTCCCTGACACACAACACAAAATGAGCAGGAAGAAAACAAGCATGTCAGAAGAGATATAGTTCTCTCACTAAGTTCTCAACAAGCAGATTCCAGTTATAATTGGACTGGTCCAGTTGTATCTCTCCTGTGGTTCTCAAACTATGCAAGGTCCCACTAGTGTTAGATGGAGGTACAGTACTGTATAAAAGTCTTCAGTTGTCAAAGGAAAATTTTAAACTGTTCTTCATGTTAGTGACTCAGAACTACAATATTATGTCTGTAAAAGTGTGTCAGCTTAAACATTTCGAAATCTCTCCTAAAGTCACTACTGGGCTATGAGGCTATGAAGATGGAGCAACCAAGAAACATCTGGGTTCTGAGACGCTGAGGCTGACATGAAAAAGATGGCGATACCTCGAACCAGCTGTGGAAATAAGCTCAGGACAGAGACATCTGGGCAGCTGCTGTTGATGGCCTATGCCACAGATGGGGTAGTGTGCTTGAGTCGTAGTTTAATGGAAAACATGACCCAGTCCCTCAAAATTCGGTGGTATCCACCAGAAAGGTTTTCCAGAACCAGTGCCTTGTCAGAACTCTGCCTGCGAGGTCTCACCTCCCTCACGGTGTCGTAGGCCTTGGCCACGCCCTCTCTCAGGTCGGCGGGCTGATGCGTGCGACGTGGGCGGGAGCCGGGACGCCCCTCTGAAATGCAGCGTGTTAACGGGGGCGTCGGGGAAAGGATGTCATATACGGTCTCCGCTGTCGCCTGGGTAAAGAGGAATTGGGTAAAGAGGAAAGGGGTTGGATTTGCGTAAGTCAGGTGACACGTGTTGTAATAGCTTCTGAAACATCAGAAATAGAGAAATCCTAAACGGCAAAAGGTAACATATCCTACTACTCATAATGCAGTTATGCCGAGTTATTTAACTTGTTCAGCTCTTAAAAATTGATATTTACAAAATTAAAATTATTTGGTGAAATAATGGTTGCATGTTCCTAATTCCTGTATCAGGAAGCTGCCATTTCATAGAAAAGATACCTGTATGGCCTGGACTAATCGGTTGCTGAGTTCCAGGGCAGCAGAGGCAGTGGACGTGCCGAAAGAGGCTGCCCCCCGCTGGAGCCCCCGGATAATGCGCCCATCTTTCCTATACTGCTCGATGGGCATCCAGAACAGGTCTCTCACACCGTGAACTGGAGAGGAGGGGTTCATGATGACAGCATTTTAATCATTCTCAACAAACATCAAGAAATCGAACACAGAAGCCGAGGCCCTCTTCAGTCACAACAATGGCTCTAAGACCTTAAATACTTAAGTGATCAAATGCATGATGTTTTACACCACAAACTCACATGGACACACACAGAATTATCCGCCTTACTCACAGAGCTGAACCACAGAGTGCATGGGCCCCACTCCTCCCAGAATTCCCGGCAGCTGGTTCTTTCGGATGTCAGTCAGCCATTCGTTGACAGCATACTGGATGACCTTGTCCACCCCCAACAGCCTAGGAAACGTAAAAACATGCAAATCTATACATCCTTATTTTCACCATCCTGATTCGTCAGTAAGACATGCAAAAAATTCCTCACGTTCATGCATAAAATTTAAACCTGGTTTAAATATTGATCATCCCATGCATATAATGGGCAAGAAGCAGGTGAACTGTTACCCATGCCGACAGCACAGTCTTTTGAGCTTGAGCTCGGAGCAGTTGAGCTGCGCCAGTCCAATCAGGATGCCTGCAAAGGTACCCTGAGAAAAACCAGCAAGTCAGACTCACACATGGGCCACTGGAACTCAGTAAGCAGGGCTGGGGATAAAGAAAACCAGTACAGGTCTCAACAGATTGGAGAGGTCAAAGGTCATGAGTAGGGTCCAATTCACAAAATCACCATAGTAATTTCACCAAATCTTTGACCTAAACATTCTGAAGACATACATCAACTACAGGTTAAGGTACAAACATATTTAGCAGCATATAAGAAACAGAGGTTATTTGTTTATAATTAATCATTTAACTGCCAACCCAAGCAGTCTGGATAACTTATCTTAAAAACACAGCCATTTATGTGCCAGTAAGACCTGCACACAAATACATCAGACAACACTTTAATTTACCCTGTTTCTGAATCCTCTGCCTGTCCCCACTTTCCATACCGAGAATAAACTTTCCCAGCAAAGAGCATCATGGGTCAGCTTGGGTCGAGTGTGGAAGTTATAGTAAAGGTCAGCTTGCAGAGCTGCCCTCCCTCAGCCTGCGTACCTGCTCAATGACCACATGCTTGCCGTGGTAATCCAGCCAGATGGGAACCTCGGAGGTGAAGCGGAACTCCCTGCAGAGACAGAGTGAAAAGGGGCTCACCAAAGAGACCAAGGTCCTCGGTACACTGATGTACATGACGCACAGGAGCCTGCAAGCAGCTTCAAGTTGAGCAGAAATGATTTTTCAAAATAATACCATTCTCATGAAATATGAATACGAATTCTCATGAAATATGAAAAATATGTCTATTTTCATTTTCTTCTTTCTGATTCTTATTCCGTTATTGCGGCATTTAAGCGGCGCCTCCTTTCCTGCACTGTGCTGCGTTTATTTGCCTTGCAGTGTTAGTGATTCCCAGCCCGGTCCTCAGAGACTCCCACACTGCCCACGTTTTGCTCCCTTCCAGCTCCCTGCCAGACAGTTCATACTTTGGCTCCCTACTGGCAATTGGGAGGGAGCAAAACTGTGGACAGTGTGGGGGTCCCTGAGGACCGGGTTGGGAATCACTGCATAGAAACACTTCACTTGGTAACCTTGCTGTATCAACGCCTTCCTATATGTACATCTATGTACCTGCCTCACCTGAAGTAAATCGGTTGATCCGAGGAAGAGGAGGATCCGGCAGAGGATGAGCTCTGCTCACTGTAGGTCGTCTCCATGGACCCGGTGAGGTCCTGGCCGAGGCTGCCGCTGGGCTCCGGCTCCCCTGACGGTTTTTGTGATTCGTCTGCCTTCGCTGGAGGTTTCGGAGATGACAATTTATAAAGGGAAATCGGGGTGAAACAGAACTGCCCCCACATCCACATGCTGCGAGCATCAGACTAGGGGCTCCCAGCCCCCGAACACTGGGGGTTTGCAGAGGTGTTGCTTTATTTATGAACTCAAACCAAAGATTTCCAAATATCTATGACCCACGAAGTTGCCACATTCTGTTTGCATCTGAAAAAATGCAATCACATAAACCCATGAAATTACAATTGCTCGACCAATACCCCACACCCCCGATTTTACAGCTCAGTGAAATCTTTGTATGACATAAACCGTTGTGTGAACACCATAACACAGGGAATCCCCATGGCAGCCCCCGGCTCACCCTCAGCCGCTGCTTCCACGGGCAGATAGGGGTTCACAGCCGCAGCCAGACTGCTGAAGAAGTCCTTCAGAAAGAACAGTGCATCCTGGGACACAGAGAGGCCAGACAGACATTATCGGCATCTTCTGGAGTGTTCCGAGTCTCATTACTTGTCAATTAAAATGAATATTAATAATATTAATTTGATGAATAATAAATGAATATTGTAAATATACCACTGATTAGCATAGCACTAGCCCCGCCAGGTGGGTACAAATAATTAAAAAATTAGAGTACAATTTAATTATATAAATGTGATTGAATCTGAGAATCGGGCAGTACTATATAGTAGCTGTTGAGCAGTGGAGACGCACCTGGTCGATGTTGAGGCGGAGTGGCAGGAGACTGACCCTCAGGCAGCACTCTGGACCACCAAGACCCGACTCTGGGCAGACCTGCAGGGCCTTGATGGTCAGCTGGGAGACAGAGGGATTAGTCATAGGGCGGACAGGAGCAGACACATACCCCATTACAGTGGAGCAGTACTCTATCACTGTCACTGCTATAATCATAGATCATTAACAATTATACAGACAGAACCATTCACTAAATAGATTGGGATTGCATTAGTCCCATTAACGGCAGCCCGGTTACACATATATCACAACGCTGGCACCAAGGTTGATCTTAAGACTTTTCTCCCAAGTGTGCAAGGTGAGAGAGCACAACCAGTCACTCATCCAGATCAATACATTTGTAAAAAACATTATATACATTAACAATAAATAAAGCGCTTATGACTGGTGCTTTGAAAGGAACCTTAAGGCATTTTTCCACTGGCATACAGGAACCAGGCCGTACCCGACCCTTACCATGAAGCGACACTAGTTACAGAGAGGTTCCAGCTCTTCTACTTTCCACTGCAGAAGGATCGGCTTGGTAAAGACGTTGCAGTGTTTGGAGAGCGACAGTGACGTAAAACCAAATAGACACTTGTTTACTGTTCTCCTGGTGTACATCATGATTTACTACATGCTAATTTCCGCTAGCACATGTGTGAGAATAATCATGTTATGTTAGCATCAAAGGCTAACATATCGCTAACAGCCCTGTTAGTAACCAGTGCCATGTCTGCGCAGGTAAGGCTTGCATCATTTTCAGTGGAAAACCCTCTGTTGGCAGTTCGGCTGGGCTAAGGCTTGGTTTTTGGTGGCAGTGGAAAAGCACCAAAAAAATGACACATAAAAAACTGAAGAGGGGGAAGGACAGACAGCAGACATGAGGCTGGAGGAGCAGGGCCCCAGCGCCCGTCGCCTCACCATGTTGGAGTGCGCCCTGCGGGGCATGCTCTCGCTGGTGTACAGGTACAGAAACTTGTTGATCTGGGAGGAGGCCAGCCGATCCCGCACCTCCAACTCTTGGACGATGAACACCTGGCGCGAGAGGGGCTGCTCGCCCACGCCAGTGTCACCAAGCGAGGTGCCCTCCACCTCCTGGCTGGAGGCAGGGAGGGGTCCAGATACAGGATAGGACTCATGCTGAAAGCTGACCTGGGGGGGGACAGAGCGAGAGGAGGCAGCTCTGATGTTTCATGCTGCTTTCAATGCGGCTGGATGTCCTGCAGAGCGTCTCCATGCATCCTGTCCTCCATATAAACACATTTGTATCTGCATTTAAGTCAGGTTGCTCTGTTTTTCCCAAGACCTGCAAAGATGGACGCTGAAGCGCCAAGTCGGTCACATGATCGGGTGCTAGCATTCTGACTGGAAGATCTCAGCAAGTTGCCCACTGAGATCAAAATGGTCTAGGTAGAAATGTGTTGCCCATTTCCAAAGGAAAAGTGCTCAAAAAGTTGCCCCATGTCGAGTCAAAAGCTCCCACATTCCCACAGACCTTAGTCAACTGAATCTCCATCAGGAGGCTGTGCTGTCTTCCACTTCCCCCCGCCCAGCGCCACGAGTTCTGGGGCCTCGGAGGGGCAGCTGATCGGGAAGGGGAGCCACGAGCCCCAGGAGGAGCAGAGCGCCCCCTGGAGGAGGATGAGAGGAATGTGGTGATAAGAAGAAACATATACAGCATACATGACAAGACAGGTACAACTGTTTCGTAACTTGATAAACCATGTACCATTTTCATTAATGCCATTACTACGAAATTACAAAATAAATAATTAATTTCTGCATGGTGTAATGTAGACAGCTGTGATGCACGTCTCCGTCTGCATGGTGGGTACCTGTGGCTATGCTGTGCATGGACAGAGAGGGGCCGGCCCCCGAAATCCTTGCCCCCATACAGGTGCCAGACCACAGACACCTCCCTGAGCACCACGCGGCTCTGGGGTACAGGAAAGCGGGAGGGAGCACGCAGCAGGTCGGAGCTGCCCCGGGGCCGAGAAAAGTACCCGTCTTTCACCAGGATGGGACCGGGACATAACATGGTGACCACTGGCTCCCCATCTCTGGGCTGAAGCAGGGGGTGCAGTGTAAGGAACAGAATTTCACACTAGACACCAGGAAGGAAAAGTAAAGTAATAAACAAAGCAAACTCACCGGGATGCCCATCCCAGGAGCCTCCAGGATACAGAAGTCGTCGTTATCTGTGGAGCTCTCTGACTCCGCCTCTGAGCCCATGTCACACTGCAGCTCATTGGCTGCACTCCCCAGTCCATCAATGTCTAGATCCTCCCCTTCCGGGAGTGAATGGAGCTTGGTGTCCTCTCCAGGAAACAGGTAGACGGAGACAGGCGAGTTGCGCTGCACATATGCTGGAGAAGCTAGCGAACCCACCCCAAACGACACCAAGATCAAGCTTCAAATGAGGACATTCAAACTATGCATTTACATTTACAGAACAATACTGGCAGTCCCCAGGTTAAGAATGTCCAACTTACAGACAACTCATACTTATGAACTGACTGCCATATAAAGCCTATTATATTTAAAATATTAATTACATACAATAGGTCGCAATAACGTAACAAACGCACATACTACTTTGTGACGCTCATGAAAACATTGTGCCGCCCCAGCAATTTCTCAGCCCAAAGCACAGTATCAAATGTAGTTACTTTTAGTATTACTGTACTATTACAGTCATGCCCTGCATCATTATCGCTCCAACTTACCTACAAATTTGAATTGAAGACAGAACTAGGGAAAAATGTTGTTTATAACCTGGGGACTCCCTAAACTAAACTAATTCTTACAGCCCAAGTTCTACAGGTGCATTTTCTTACCAGTATCCATCTCGTCTCGTTGACTCTTCTCAGTATCAATCAAAGCATCGGTCAGATCATACTGGTTGATCTCAGCCGTCTCAGCGGGAGGGCAGGGTGGTGCGGCGGCGGGGCTTTCTGAGAGCTGGGGGAGGTTAGGCCACGATACATGGCTGAGAACACCCATCTCTCTCAGGAGACACCATCCGTCACTCCATAACTGAGGAAGCAGCATGGATCTGCGCATTGCACTGAGGCCCCTTACCGGCAGTTTTTGTCCCGCGATCTCAGTGGGGGAAGTGTGCCGTGGAGGGGGGTGCAGGTCACCATGGGACACCAGGTATTGCAGCAGGTTTAGCAGAGCGGCACAGGAGTCTGCGCAGGTGTGCAGGTGGACCACGTTGTTAGAGCAGCGCAGCTCGAAGAGGGGCTGGTTCTGTGGGAGGGGCCACGGAGAGACTGTAAGCCCACCCTGGTGATGGACATTTAGCATCTCCACAAACTTGACAAAACAATTCCCCGGCGTCATGTCACAGGACCCCAAGTCATGCCGACAGCGGCGCGACACCGAATATCACATGCGATGGGGTTCTGATGAGCCCTGCCTGATCTTCATGTGACCCACCAGCTTCCCAGATTCGCTGCCCTTCCAGGTGGTGATGGCCAGCTCCAGCAAGTCGATGTCCACCACGCAAACATAGTCTAGCAGGTCAAAAGAGAGAAAAGCTTCTTATCACCGGAAGCTCAACAGAGTCACGCTTATGCCTAGTTGGCTGCTCACAGCTGTATGCTTGTAATGCACCATCTCCATTGGCAGACACCTAAGCCTCCAATCCATGGAGGTATTTTGAGTATACAGGTCCTACCTCTTCTCAGATCCACAGCATCACTCTCGCATTTATCCGACAGGTACAGCGCCGAGTCGTCTAGGATGAACCTGACAAATGAAACGCAGCTGGATTCAGTCTCTCACCCTTTCAAATTCCTCCCTTTGTCACTGCACACTACTCACAATACGCAGCTTTAAATCTGCATTTTTAAGTCCTGGTTTAATACTGGTTTAATCCTGGTTCTACTGGCAAAAGGCTACATGGTAGGTTGTTTCCAGGCTCAAAATTTCTAAGACAGCAGTAGGCAAAAACAAATTGAAACAGAACACACTGGGAATGACCAAAAAACTGGTAAAGGGTGAAACCCGACTTTGTAATGGCAGAGACGACCGTCAACGTACACGAGTTCCTTGTGAACTGGGGGATGATGTCGACCGACCTCCAAAAAGAAAGGGAACCATTACGTGCAGGTGTGAAGTGCACTGCTAGGACAGCTCGTATCAGCTGCTTTCAGCTCGTATCAAGAGATTTTGTCGGTGTATCAAAATGGATTTGTGTTTTGAGCCATAGAAATGCAACTGATGTGCACTGTATACGGTTCTCAACTCTGATGCATCTGGCCTAACACTCACGCTTTCAGATTCTCAAACTCACGCAGGAAATCTTACAGCAAATCTATATTATTTCATTATAAACCTAAAACTAGCTACATCAGAAGCATTTGGGGTAGTTTGCAAAACCTACAGACTATTTATAATGTAATAAATCTGTTACATACATGTAAATTCGTGCGCATATTTGTGCAGACTGGTCTCGAATTGAAAATCTCACCCAAGCCAGCTGAGAAAATTTGGCAACCCTGACTGTAGGGCGATAATAATGATCTCTCTGTACAGGCAGATCATGGACCCATTATAACTGTTCACAATCTATTATCATCAAACTGCACAGCTCTATACCGATCTCAGCTTGCCTTTTAGCTGGAGCAGAAAAACTATGAATCAAAACGTTCATAAGTGAGTTTTTGAAGAAGCTGCTGCTCCAGCTGTTACCTGAGGTGAAAGGTTGCAGTGTCCACGATTATGTTGCTGGAGAGAGAGAAGGATTCTGCAGTGAACAGCACACGCAAAGGTAGGTACAGCGGCCTGTAGAGGGACAGGGAGGGCAAAGATCATGCTCCTTTTCTAAACGCCGTTCTCTAAAAGATGACGCTAAGGTGGCAGTGTGTGGCTACGGTACCTGTAATCGACAGCGCAGGCAGCCAGGTGAGTGTGAAGGACCGTGATTACAGCAGGTGCTGTGTAGCCCAGGATGGGGTCGTCAATCACATCCAGGAAATCCACCAGCTGCCAATCACAATGCCATGGCTCAGTAAATAACCCAGTGGTCCTCAAACTCAATGGTATGCATAACACTGGTGGCATGCAAGCTCCCTCTAGTGGTATTTCAGAGATGGTACGTCGTGTAAAGACCACTGGTCTAGATTAGCTGTCTCACTGCCACCAGTCAATATAAACAGTAGGTGGTTCCAAAGACAACTGTTTAGCTGTGTCAAAGATGCAGTATACCCAGAAACCTTCGTTTGGGAAAAGTTTAAGGAGGAGAATGGTCACCTGTTCGTGCCAGCTGTGATTGGTTAATGCCATGTGATGCCGCAGGGTGGCTCCCTGGAGACGAAGAGCAACCAGGAACTCCTACAAAGGCAGTGACGTGCACATGCTGGGTTCAAAGGCTACTCTTCTTTATAAAAAAAAAAGACAAAGAAAAAGCAGAACCGCGATCTTGACGAGGCCCGATAATCACGCAGTCCCACACAAATGGTGCCAGACTAACCTTCACATTCCTTTGGAGGTCCAACGTGATCCTGATGGCCGTCGACAGCATCTGAGCCCCGATCTCCCTGCCCCCAATGCAGCTGACCCCTGTTTCTGAGGGATAAACGGTGGCGTGCAGATACTCTGGGGGCGAAAAGCTAGGAACGTCCAATCGCACGGGAATCGGGGAGTCTGGGACCACAGCTGCAGACAGGTGTTCATACACAGATTTAGTTCCCACAAAGGTCAGGCTACATTCAGATATATACACATCCTTAAACACTTTTTACACACAATGAGAAGGTATAAGTCATTGCCTCTTTTCTCACCTTTATGGTGCAGCTCCACTCTCTTGCTCTCAAGACACAGAAAGTTGAGGTAGGGGTTGCCCTGATGTTGTGTTACACTAAATATCTTCCCCCCTTTCACATCCAATATAAGCTCTCCATGGTTGTGTTCCACAGGGCGCCCTGTCTCCCCCTTCAGGCGAGCAATACATGACAGTGAGGTACAGATAAACATACAAGCATATTTACACCCTGAACAAAAAAACGTGGTTTAACAGCGCAATAAAATGTCATTATCTTACTAATTACGCAATCAAATGTGGAAAAGCAAAATAAGGCCTCACACAAAAGAACAGACACCGCCGCAGCCATCGCTCACCTTGCTGTCTGTCATCACCTGGAGACGCCCCTGGCCAATGTGAATGGTCAGGGAGAGGAAATTCTGGGGAGGGCTAGAGCGCTGCTCCGCCCCCTTGTGCTTTGCAGATTCCTTGGCTGTGAGGAACTGATGTTCCTCCTCCTCTGAGTCTGAGTCTGAGATTGAGCATACAGAAGCTATTCGTATGAAACCACGAAGACATGGTAGAGCAATCCATCACCACAAACAGCACAGCATAGCAAATGGCAGCTTTACAAGATGTACAGGGCGTCACTGCACATGACGGCAAACAGGGACCCACCCAGCCGAAAAGCCGACTTGCAGAGGCGGAACTCATCCTCCTGGGAACGAAGAACCTGGCAAGGCGGGTCCTGCGACCCCGAGGAATCCAAGGGCGTCGAAGGTTCGGGTTCCCACATTAAGAGGTCATTGTTGATCCTGGAACAGTGATGGGGAGAAAGAGCAGGACAGATGTAGCACAACAGAACCATCAAAGAATCAAAAAAGGGCTGCTGAACATCATAATAATAATAACTTAATTTTGCATTAAGAACTTATAATAAGAACTTAATTGTTGCGTAATATGGGATCAGCCATAAACAGTTTGAAACATAATCTAGCTCACACTCTGGACTGGACATTCCCAGTCCATGGGGGGTGCCGAGTTGGGCCACTGCTGTTTGTTTCATATGCACCTTCAATCTTACTCTACAATATCTACATATCTACAATGTGGGGCTCAAGTGGACAGGGTGAAGTATCTGCCCATGGTCAGCTGTATCTGTGGCAATAAACACTGCACTAAACTGGGCTATAAACTGCAAAGAATACGAGGCACACATACAGAGGAGGTAGGTTGCTATCTGGAAGATTGATGCCATGTCAGCATCGATGGCATCCTTACAGCAAGGACTAGGTTCAGTCAATAACTATTCTTATACTGACAGTAACCAGATAATATCTTTCTCTCTCTCACACACACACACACACACACAAACACGTGTTTATATCTTTGTGGGGACCATCCATTTTTTTCAATGAGATAAACCATAATGCCAAGAATGACAACCTTAACCCCTACCCAGCTCTAACTTTAACTGCTTGTAACAAAGCAAAATACAGCATTTTTTTTAATTACAGATCATAGATTTCTGTAAAATTGAATTTCCCCTTGTGGGGACCTGAAAAATGTACCCACCCTTGTGAGGAAATCTAATGATTACACCTAGGGCTGGGCGATAAAACGATAACTATATGTATCGCAATATACATATGATCGATATCGATAAAAATGTGTTTGATAAATCGTTCGATATTTTTTATTCTTCGTCGGAAGAAAACAGAGGTTGCGAAACTAGTTTGATTGCTAGTTTGGATCCGTGCC
>JAABNY020000002.1:25088621-25129939 GCA_015164015.2 Brevimyrus niger | reverse complement strand
TCCTATTGTGTTGTGAAGCATCTTTGAGTATCTTGAAAAGCGCTATATAAATAAAATGTATTATTATTATTATTATTGTTTCTCGGATCTCAGGGAAATGGCAAGAGTGTCTAGCTGAAGACACCTGTAGAGTGGAGCTCCACCAGAAATACGTCACCTCCACAGTAAACATGTGGTCTTTAAGGGCGTGAGGTAGAGCTCTGGTTAGGGTTAGGGTTCATTCACTGTAACACAGAGTCACATGTTTCCCGTGGAGGTGACATATTTCCAGTGGAGATCCACTAGATCCACTCCACAGGCATCTGTAGTTAGACCCTTCTCAGAAACGGGAGCGCACATGTCGTCACTTCCGGCTTCAAAACTCGGAATCCGACTCAGAATCCGAATTCCGAGGGCACATGGGACGCACCATATTATCAGGGGGCAGCTCCCTTTGGCTTTAATGGGTTGACAGAATTTGGCCCTGGGGAACAACACCCGGGGAACCCTGTGGTGATGTCCGTCACGCATGCCTAAACACCAGTCAAAAGTTTGGACACATCTACTCATATAAAGGTTCATTTGTACTATTCTCTAAATTTTAGAATTATTATAAAGGCATCAATACAATAAAATAATACATATGGAATTATGAATTGACCAAAAAAGTATTTTAAAAAATAACTTGTGGGTTGCCAGTTTAAATCCCTGGGTCAGCAGAGTGATCCCACTACTGGTCCCTCGAGCAAAGCCCTTAACCCTAACTGCTCCAGGGACTGGCTGACCCTACTTTCTCTTCTACGCCAGTTTCATTGGGTGGCCCCCAGGAATGCCTTTCCAGATGTCCTGAATGAGGTCCCACATATATGCTGAGCACTCATTGGCTGCTTTTCCTCCACTCTCTGGCCAGACTCCTCCAAAACCATTTGTACTGGGTTTAGGTCAGGTGGTCAGGACACGAGATGTGACACCCTGTAATTCTCCTTTGTAGGCAGCTTTTTCGTGTCCAATTTTTTTTTTGACTGGTACTGTATGCAAGTGCAGATGTTGGCCGGTGCATACTCCTCACCCCAGGGGACAGTGGCTGCGGCAGGCTCAGGCTGTGCAGTGAGGACTCCATGTCACTGTCGGACAGCTCGCTGCCCGAGCGTCCCGACATCACGCTGCTGCTCATGCCCGCCCCCATAGAATAGAACATTTCTGAAACAGAGAGCCAGCAGGGCTTCCTCACTCGACAGCTGCGGCTCACAAGCTCCTCGGCGCCTTCCCCGGCACCATCCCTGCCGTGCATCCCCCAGCCCCTCACCAGCATTCTCCACGCTGCTGATCAGCAGCTCCCCCTCGGCCTCCTCATCCGCCTCCTCCTCCCTCCCTCGCTCCCCGGCATCAGCACTCAGCTGCTTGCTCAGGTCCTCCTCGATCAGCCGCAGGTCCTCCGACCCCAGGGGACGGCTATGGGCACCCCCGCCTCGATGGGGTTCTGCGGGAAGGGCCAATGTCCCAGCAGGAGGAAGGAGGTGAGGTGGGAAGGAAAGAGTTAATAAGCTAATGAGGTATGTATACCAGGGTACAGGTGAAACAGAGCAGTACTGAGGTATATGTGACAGGTTACAGGTGATACAGAACAGTAATAAGATGTGTGTACCAGAGTACAGTTGATACAGAGCAGTATTGAGTTTTGCGTAACAGGGGACAAGTGATACAGAGCAGTAATGAGGTGTGTGTATTAGTGTACAGGCAGTACATAGCAGTTTTGAGGTGTGTGTGACAGGTAACAGGTGATACAGAGCAATAATAAAGTCTTTTAAATGTACAGGCGGTACAGAGCAGTAATGAGGTGGGGGTACCAGGGTACAGGTGGTACAGAACAGTAATGAGGTGTGTGTATTAGTGTACAGGCAGTACATAGCATTTTTAAGGCTTGTGTGACAGGGTAAAGGTGATACAAAGCAATAATGAAGTGAAGTGTTCTCAGCAGTAATGAGGTGTTTGTATAAATGTATGGGTGGTACAGAGCAGTAATGAGGTGGGTGTGTCAGTGTACAGTATATATCATTACATCATGCAGTAAAGAGGGTTATTCAACAGTGGGGGGTACTGTACCTGTATCAATGCAGAGTGCTGACATGAGGTCCATCAAGTGCATGATCTGGTCTGGGGAAAGCAGCAAATGCAGACAGCCAACCTTTCCATCCAACTCCAGCTGAGGGTGGGAACAACAGAGAACGTGAGTAAGAGAGATAACAGGATACTCAGAAGACAGGAAGGGGGAATGGTTAAGAGAGAGATAATAAGACAGTGAAACTGAGCATGTCACAAAAAATTCAAACATCCACGGTGAAGAAACGGCAAACATGTAAGAAAAAAGGGACCCAGACAAATTGCTGCTGAGTGTTTGAGGACAGGGGACCAAAGGCAGGCACAGAAAACAGCAGGGTCTCTGCACCTTGGGTCCAGGCAATGCCTCATTCTGTTTGATCTTCACAGTGGTCTCCATGAAGCCAGAGCAGCTCCCGATCAGCAGGGGCTGCTGCGGAGTCGCAGGGGTCTCCCGCTGCGCCGCTGAGGGGTGTCCCTCACTGTCACTGTCGGGCTCAAGGCCATCCTGGACAGTGGGAGAAGGCAGCAGTTTAGAAATGCTTCCAGTGATAACCACAGGCCTCATGGCTATCGTCAATTTCAGACAATGAACTCAACAAGACTTAAACTGTCAAAACAAAACATCAGAGGGAACCCCAGAATGACACAGGGAGAACATGTGAAATCCACACACAGGGAGTCAGGGCGGAGACTCAATCCCTGGTCTCTGGAGGTGTAACACAACAGTGGTAACAGCTGCTCCACTGCACACCATGTGCAAACAACCAATAAACCACCCACAAGAAAGAACAAATTCATAAATATTTTAGAGCGACTTACTAGCACCATCAAAAAACATTTTATTTTTTATATGCAAAATATAATGTGAAAATTGAAAATTCTTGCCAATTTAATTTTGGAAACTCTTAAAACAAAAAGCTATACAGGCTAACAATGTAAATCAAGCATTACTAAAGCTATCAGCAACACATAAAAATAACATGAGATGCTGAAAATATGGGATGGTTGCGGAAAGGGTCCATGGTCTGTTTAACTGCGAAGGCCGTGTTCAAGCCCACACTCGTAGGAACACACATCATACATCTGAGGTAGGACAAGGTTCATACCTGAGGCACACCAAAGGTCTCATAGAATAGCTGGATGGCACTGAGCTGGAGGATCTTGTGTAGGATGGCAGGGGGCTGGTGGATGTCCACGGGTACAGTTTGACTAGAGTCACGCACTGCCTCATCACAGTAATCAAGCCTGCAGTACATCACCAAACCACAAGGAGGTGTACAAGTTAACTTTGCATTACTGATATCCCTCCAGCACCTCCCAGATAAATGTTGCAACCTTTGATGTGTTTTGTCACGGCATATGTTCCTAAATCCCAAATTATAATCCATAATTCATCTGGTAGAAACCAATACAAAACAAGAAGCTCAACCGTAAAAACAGGACTAAACAAGAGTATTTCCTTGACTATATGAGAGATTTTTACAACTTCCAGATGTTGCAATAACTCATCAGCTGTTTCACAATACAGTGTGAAATATGTACAGCAGTGCAGCCAGGCAATGCTCTGAGAACTGCCTCTCAGAAAGCAATCTCGATACAGGAGTGGAGTGGCAACAAAAAGCAGCCCGGGAATTTGCTGCCAAGCGCCCCCTGGGGGTTGAAGAACTATATTTTGTTGTAACTGAGGGGTGGGAGTCACCCTTGGTATATTCTGCTGATCGCGTCCATGTAGGCTCTATAAAGCTGCTGTTGGGAAAGGGGTCTTGAATATTGAGTGTTCATGAATATCTCGATTTTAAGAGGTATCTGTACCTTTCATTAACATAGCTATAATAAACACAAAATAAACTACAAGCATCCCAGCCACACAAACACTACAATCACCATAAAGTTCTGTGTTGATCTGCCTAACAAAAACAACACAAAAAGTCAAAGGTATTTCACATCTTCATTATATAGAACCCCAGCAAAGACGTAATGCAATGCAGAGTAATTAAATATCTAAATACACACAACTCATTTTACATACAAGTATTTATATGCACCTAAAAATGCACGCAGAAACTAACCGTTTAATATGCACCTCCAAGGCAACGCCAGTTTTTAGGTCCAGAGGCTGGTGTTCAATACGGACAATGGTGTCCAGGAAAGTGACTTTAATCCGACGAAGCACTGCAAAAGACAAGGAGGAGTTTTAATCGATTTGTGTATTCTGCTCTACACCCTACACAGGTGCTGCATCTACAGAAATCATATCCATTTTCTGATAACAGTGAAGTCGAACAACACAGTACAGACAAACGGAAGAAAGTTAACCTCACCAGTCTCAATAGTCTGAGCAAACATCTCTAGCCCTTCAAGAGGTGCAGGCGGTTCCTCGGACGCCTCAGGGGGGTCCTTCAGGCACTCCTGTGCCAGCTGCATGCTGGAAGTCATGCATGAGGACCAGCCCTGAGAGTCCCAGACACCACCTAAACATAATCATACTCAGATTCAAAGGCCACTTAAAAAATTCACTTTAGGCAACATAAAATGTACCATAAAAATAAAGGGAAAGTCTTGAAAGGGACACTTCCAAAGCATGCTAAAGAAATGTTTTTACCTTAAATTGCTTTAAAAAAAAAAAAAAAAAAAAAAAGTGTGTAAAGTTTAAGAATTATTTGGTATACAAGTTTGGACAAACGTGTCTTGTGCAGTAGCAGTCAATAATACCTAATTAGTATTACCAGAATGCAAGTTGGAATCACATTGCTCCTTATCTACATGGAGGAATTTTATTACTGTTAACCAATTGTTAACGTTGATGACTAGTGACATAGTAATTAATTACTTCTAGACCATTAAGTATAACATCATTACTTACCGGTCCTGTACTTGGGCCGGCATGTCAGCTGTAGACCAGTGACAACCAAGGTGCAGTGGTCAGTAACGAGAGCCGCCCACGGTATGGTCACAGCAATGCTGCTCAAGAAGCCTTCTACTATCTCCAGGGGAGCCCCCACAGACTCCAAAAGCTCGTTCACCGACTGCCAAAGGGGATGAAGAACACGGGCTTCACCGGGACGGAGGGCAAAGGGTCTGCACGTTCTCACCCACGTAAATTACCTTTTATTAATTAAAATGCCTTGGAAGTTGGCTGTTGTGAGCAGTGTGGTCAGACATAATATCCGGTTTTGACGCGTACGTGTATAGCTCACGCATATATTTTTCTTCACATCAACGGCACACAAATACATCTATACTATAGCGACACTTACCTGCTAGTCAGTCACTTCAATACGAAAGATGCTGACCGGTGTTATTTTTAGACTGTCGTGCCTAGAATTTTTTCTATTGTGAAAATTATGGGTCGCTTACCCAGACATCAAGGTGAATATCTCGGATGACCCCGCTGCCGTTGTACAAGTCCAAACTGAGCTGCTCCAAACTCAGTCGCTCCTGGAGGAAGTGACCGAGGTAGTGCTGTAAAAGGTACCGACAGGCCCGCTTTTTGATTGAGCCGGACCAAGGGAAGAGCCAGCGGGACATGGGGCCAGAGAGACTGGGGTAAGGGAGTGAAGAGGTGGTGGAGGAAGACGAGTGAGAAAGCGATTCTCCGGTAACTGCATAACAAACAGCAATGTACTATTGAGGAAAAAGCAAAGGGAAGGGGCTAAAGGGGCTAAGGAAGGGGTAGAGACCGTCGACTTCTGACTTCGTTTGACACCTAAATTCAAAAATGCTTCGTGTCAAGGAAGACTGCGCCTCTAGTTTCGATATACGCGTGCTTTTCGTCGTTTTCAGTTCTTTTCCAATCCTCCTGATTATATTTTGTCGAAATCAAAGGGCGAGCTCAATCGCTTTGCTCCTATTCTCTAGTTGTTTATTGTTTTCATACACGAACTGAGAACAGAGCGGCGCTGCGTCATGACGTAGTCAATGTTACACGGGGACCGAGAGCGAGCGAGACGCCATTTTTGGAAGGTCAAAGAAACGTCAGCGATTACACGCATCATTGTGTTTTGATATACATTAACAGTAATTAGTATTACGTGTTTGTGTTGCACTTCCGAAGACGGATTTCTGAAATATACTTTATGCAATACGTAGCTCAGCAGTTCAGATAATTATTTTAAAACATTTCCATATCACGTTATCTTCAGGCCAAGAAAAAACCATTGCGGAAATGACCTGATTATGTTACTGATGCAATTTGTGCCCAATATCCATAGTAAAGAAATATCAGGATTCTCTTGGTATTAGAACCTGTACCTATTTGCTCATTAGTAAACTTTAATGCAAATAAACCACTAGTACTGGATCATTTAATGAAATACATTTAAAAATGCAGACTGAAAGCCAAAAAACAAGAGACCAATCATTTATTCAAATTACCATGTTACTTTAATAATCATGTTGTATTACTAGATTTATATATATATATATGTATATATATATAAAAAAAAAGACAAAGCTCCAGACTTGGAAGCAGTAGTCAGGTTTCCTATGTTTGGACAATTAGACAAAAAGAGCTAGAATAAAAACAAAACAGGAAAGCAAATCCATATAAAAACAAATTGGTATGATTACATCTCACAGTTCAGTTATTTTACAAAATCGGGGTTATTTCTCCCTTTTCACTTTATGAAAGCAACATCTGGGATCTTCCCCTGAGCCTGGGAAAAAGAAGAGGCACAATAAGAATCAGCAAAGACTGAAGTACACTGTCAACAAAATCAAATAGTGTTTCACTCAAGATTCTCTGAGAACAAATCGGATTAGTTCACCTTCAGCTGTGTGAAGATCTCAGCAGCTCTGTTGAAGTCCCAATCATTATCTTGCAAACACCTTAAAAATAAGCAAATAAATAAATGATTTACTGCAGTATATTCTTGTACTGTACAGATGCATAAGTGGAGGTGACTTTCCACTCTAGGATTTTAAGGGTAGCATAAGAGTGGGATGAAAAGGAAACCGATTTTGTTCAATGTTCAGCAAGTATATTTTGGAAACTACAGCTGACTTTCACCTGTGAAATCATATAGAAAGAGACAAATAAAATCAAGTGTTTTTCTAACTATATACTACAGTACCTAACCTGGCAGTGTAATGAGTCTGGCCAAAGTGCAAGTCACTTAAAGCATCTGACAAATGTAACAAACTAAATCATTGTTTTACTGACTTCTGAGACCACTCCAGGTTCATGCCCGACTTCTGGGAGAAA
Source organism: Brevimyrus niger (assembly GCA_015164015.2). Classification (NCBI taxonomy): domain Eukaryota; kingdom Metazoa; phylum Chordata; class Actinopteri; order Osteoglossiformes; family Mormyridae; genus Brevimyrus; species Brevimyrus niger. Next base: position 25,122,657 of record JAABNY020000002.1, on the reverse strand, counting down.
GAACTGAGCATTTCCTGCTGAGGGGCAGAGAGGGTAGGCACAGGGCTGCTGGATGGTGTTGGGGCAGGGGCTGCAAAGGCTTTCCGGATCTCCTCTGTCGTGGCGTTCCGCACAAACAGCTCATCATTCACAATACAAAGCCTGAGGAACAAAACATTGCAAGATGACAATCAAGCTGAACACTTTCAAAAAGTGTAGAGATCACAGAAGCCTCCCAAATATGGATTCATTGCCACAAAATAGTAATGGAAATCAGGGTTGCTGCACAATTTAAATGCAATTCTTTTATATAACTGGAAATGTCCAGTTTGTTTATTCAAAATATCAGCACAGAAATTAAACATGGATACACGTTTTAAATGGAAGCTCTATTTAAAAGAATATAGCAATACCAATTTCACTAGATTTCATCTTTTATCTATAGGTTCTCTTTACCCCAAAGGAGCATTCACAGAATCAGAGGAACCTCATTTAAAAAACCAGAGCAGACCTCACTGGAATGACATGCCTGATGGTGACTGGGGCTATAAAGATGCACTGGTACATTGTGATAAAGTAATTAGGGTTGCGATTCAACTGCATTGTTCTGAAATGACAGAATCAGTTAAACTGACAAAATCCTCCAGAAAGGACGATTGTCTCACAGCAGCTCCAGCACACAGATTTTGTAAAAGCAGGACAGCGGGGGAAGGAACATTAATAATAAGGGAAGCATTACTTTATGATCTTTGCACTACAGTACAAAAAAGATGTTTTGCAAGCTACGGTACCAATGGTCAAAACAGTAATGCTAGCCTCCGAGATACCAATATGTTGAGATATGTATTGGCTAATGTTATAAAATCAAGATGATACCAGCATCAGTCTGGTTAGTCAATCTTGACCAGCATTGCTGCCTAATTAGTTAAATAGATCAATTTAAAAAGTTAGCAGCACCAGAGCTAAAGACAGGACTACAAAAATAATGGAGATGATTGCACTGGCCATTGAGCCTAGGGCTGCACGATTAATCGTATTTTTATAATAACAATATTTTTGACCCACGATCAGTTAATAAATATCACCGCGATTTTAAAGTATAAAGACCAAACTGTTTTGTTATGGGCGGAGCTTACAGATTGGACTGCGTCACTATGACGTTACTGCGCCTAGATTGCAGGCACTTTCTGAAGCAGTAGAAGTCAATAGCAGCAATAACAGTCAGAATAAACATATGATGGCAGAGCAACGTGAGGAAGGTGCAGAAGTGTGACCGTTAGTTCCTAAAAAGGGGTCATACTTGGTTGTCTGGAACCATTTCGTTTGAGGAATGTGATGTTGATCAGGAACGAGTCTTGTGCAAACTTTGCTCCTGTTCCGTCCAAACACCAAAAGGTAACAAACCTCATTAACCACCTTAAAAGCCACCACAAAGTACACTATCAAGAATTTCAACTACCGAAGGCACAAACTGGAGAACAAAAAATTCCCAGCCATCCACAACGCAGACAACAATATCAGGGACATTGTTCAACGCAATACCATATCTGCCTAGCTCGGAAAGACACCGGGAAATAACAGAGGCAATCACGTACCATATAGCCAAGGATATGTGTCCAATAACCACCGTGAGCAGTGAGGGGTTTAAAAAATAAAAAAATAAATGATTGCAACACTTGATAAAAGATATAGCATTCCCTCACACAACCATTTTTCCAATGTTGCACTGCCCTCGCTATATGCGAAATGCCGAAAAGAACTGCAGGACGATATTTGAGCTTGACCATTCATTTTATTGACAGCGAGTTTGAGATGAAAAGCAAACTTTTTCAGACTTTGTTTTTCCCACAAGACCATACAGAGGAGTTTATTGCATTGGGCCTCAAAGGAGCGACGTCCACTTGAGGCTTGGTGGCAGAAAGACTTGTGTGCATCACAACGCACAACGAAGCTAATATGATTAGGGCAGCATCTGTGAATAACTGGCCGAGGCCACACTGCTATGGTCACAGACTTCATTTAGCCATCGGTAAGTTGTGTTTTTTCCCCCGATATATTGAAACAATTTGACAATTTAAAAATATTGTTGTTGTTTTAGTGATATTATAATGACAAGTCATACGTCTACAGTATAATAATCATTTTTATTCTGCTAATCAAATTAGATACACTTAAGTTAAAAAATATTTGATGAGTCAGATACTATTGTTAATGTTTGTGAATATTATATGTTTAGAATAAGTAAATTTAGAATGTGTTTATTATTTGTTAATAAATGTTTGATAATTGTCTTATGTAGGTGTATATAATTATTGAAATAAAAAAACTTTTTTATTTCTGATCAAAAGTTGCATAAACAAGAAGAGTCTTCCTGTGTCTTACTATTTTTTTCTGATCATTTTTATATCCTGAAGAGAATGCCATGAAGGATCCAAGAACCGACCGGGCCGTAGGGCTCTGTAAGAAGTTGGCGAGCTCCTTCCCTTACAGCTGGAAGCGCAAGAGAGTTTTTAGCTACACAAAAGGAGATGAAACTCCCAGAGTACTCACTGAAAACAGAGTGTCCAACAAGGTGAGGATCACGTCTGGCCGTGATAGAGAGAATCATCGAGCAGCAAAAGGCCATTGCACATGTCCTGTCCTCTGACAAGAAGTCTCATCTTATCCCAACATGGCGGGACATGGATGTACTAGAGGCAATCAACAAATCCTTGCACCCTCTAGTTAATTTTACAGATGCACTGTCTGGTGAGAAGTACGTTAGCGTGTCATTTGTTAAGCCAGTTCATCTTTTCAACGCATCAATCTTGAAAGTTAAGGATGATGATATTGACCTGTCAAGAGCAATCAAGTCTATAATTTTGGAGTACCTAAACGAAAAATACAGTGACCCAGACATCCAAGCTCTATTGGACATGGCATCTACGGTGGATCCACGATTTAAGATGAGATACACGGCTGAGGACAACAAAACAACAATTCAATCCAGACATGTTCGGTTTGTTTGTTTTTCTTTAATTGTGGCTGCAAAGTGCAATAAGAATACACAAGTAAATAAAAGTTCATTACTAAAGGAATAATCATCATTATTAATCGTGATAAAAATTTGGAGCAAAATAATCGTGATAATCATTTTTTCTGTTATTCTGCAGCCCTAATTGAGCCATACATTCCATAGTGGAGGATGAGGGATTTCATCAGCTCATTCACCACTTATAAAGTGGCTGCAAATACTGGCCTGCAACATGTTCATAATTCATTATAAAAACTTCTCTTCCACAGAACAAAAAGGAATGTTGAGCCATTCCTTTAATCTACATCAGCAAGTTCAACAAGTTTCACCACTAGCTAAATTCCACATCAATGCACCACTAGTCAGCCTATGTGACCAATCAGGCAGGACTTCCTTTGTGTACAGTTCAGTAGTTGGCATTTTTGACAACCGTTCTCCCCGTTTAAGAATTTTCATAAAATTGATGTTCTAAGGCTCATCTGTTTAATCTGTAATTTCTACCACAAATTTAAATTTATCAATTATTCAATTATTTTGGCCTAACCTAAATATTATTGGCCGATATTTGGCATTTTCCTGCTGATCCAGCCAGAGTCGGGTAAAAAGAACCAGTTATCCGCGAGTGAGATCATCGGTGAAGTATGATCATGGTGAGTTGGTCACAAGACATACATTGCTTGAATAACAATTAAAAGAACATCCCCATCAGTTCACTTAACTCAAATAGTCATGAATTTTATCATGCTTATCATGTCCAGTTTTGCTGCTGTTAAATAAGCCGAGAGTGAAACGGAATTAGCTAGTAATTATGTTACATTGTTACAGTGTAGTTGACCGACTGTCCTAACTTTTCAAAAGAGACTGAAGTATTTCTTTAATAGCGTGACAGTTATAGCAGTGAGACATATCATCTCTCCTTAGCCAATTATATTGAAAATGTACGTTTTACAATTTGCAGTATAACGTTATCCATTGCTAAATTATGGCTCATCATAGACTAGCTAACCACAAAGCTAGCTAATGCCACTATCAGTGGAAGACCCCCAACATTAACATTAATGAGCTTGGAAACCACAACAAACTTATTCTGCCTAAATAAAGTAATGATTACTGTATTTATATATTTATAATACAGTAATCATTACTTTATTTTAAGTTTCTTTTTAAAATGCATTATCATATATTAGTTAAAACTCATAACTACAAATAACCAATTTTAGTGAAATCTAATGTTTGGTTGCGCGTTTCTGAAATTTAAAAAATAAATAAAGTTGGAATATCAATTTTTAAAACCAACAAATATTTGTATCATATCGGTCAGGCTCTAACTCAAACCATTTTAATGTCATTAAAATTTTTACAAATATGGCCATGGGAGCTGAATTACACATTAATGGAATCAATACTGAATGCGGCCAAGCCAGTCTGACTGCTGCTCTACGGTGTCTCTATGTCTCTATGGTGTTTACATAACCAAATGTCTCAAAGTCAAAAGCAGTAGCAGTTGGTAACACGACAGAGGTGAGAAGCTGCTGTAGAAGTGAGCGAAGTCACTTACCCTGCATTCCCAGCTGGCACTGCGATGAAGATCCGGGAAAACGCCCTGACAGCATCTCTAGATCTACCATCCACTGAAAGACAAGAGGAGCAAATTTCAACCCTATCAGAGGTCAAAAAAAAATAAATAAATGCCGTCTAGTAGGGCACTACTAGAAAACAAGACGGTAAGGTTTCACAGTAGAACATATGTAATCTTACCTTCTTTGAACACCCCACTGACCGTGAATGACAGTAACATGTTCTGTAAATAGAATACAAAAAAAATAAACCTTTGAACAGAGACAGAGAGAGCCAGAAAGACAGACTGATCCAGCTACTCACAGTGTAAGTGCTGACGTCAACAGTAAAGGATGCAGTATCGTGTTGTGTTTTCGGCAGCTCGTTCAGGAAGGCCACCACGTTTAAGCGCGTGTGCTTGAGCAGGCGAAACCGTGTAGCTGCAGGTTAAAAGAAAGGGAGTACAGTATGTATAATGCACATGACAAGACCCAGAACCTCCTTTCATGCCATTATTCTGCTGTGCACGTCCAGAGCTGAGCATTTTTACCAAGTGGGCTGTCTCCACCTAGTACTTATACTAGTAACCTAGTCACTGTCAGAAATCTGTCACTCCTACAAACGGTCCTCGAGAGAAAGAATGCTGCATCTCCATTTATTCGCTACAGATTTGTGTTTTTAAATGGCGGCCTCTCGTTTGTAAATTTCATATGTTCTTATTGCATGTTATCCACATGCAATTCTTACGTCGCTGGTCAGTTATATTAAAAAGAGGCTTTTTTTTTTTACTTTCAATTTTGTATGGACATAAGCGCAGGGGGTAAACAAAAAAAAAAAAAAGCCAAAATATTTTCTGTTTTTCTGTTACTGTCATAGGAGAGGGGAAAAAAGCTTTGCAATTTTAATTATTCCTTATAGATTCATATACGTTTAAAGTTTACCTCCACTATATTAATATATTCAACAAAACACTTGATGCCATCCAGATCTTTTTGTTGTACACGTTCTTACAGCCAAATTGCACTTTTTTTTTTTTTTTTTTTACTTCATTTATCATTATTTTGTTCACAACAGTTTAAGGCAACTTTTGTATTGTGTTTCAGCAGCAGGCTATTTATATAGCCAATTGACAAAGAAAGCGTCTCACGTCCCACCCCAAATTACCAAAGTAGCACCCCCAGCTGGCTTGGCACTTTCAGAACTTTTTGGCACTGGACCAAGAGTCTATGGGGGAAAAAAAAAAAGTACCAAAAGTACCATACTTGGTGCGGTGGAAAAGCACCCAGACTTACTAGGATCTTTGAGCTTTTTTATATTGCGGCTGTCCTTGTGGTAGTCCCCAAGACTCGACCTAGGAAGGCAGGCAAAAAACGAGCATTAGAACGGTGCTACAGACAGATGGGGGCCCCCAGACAGACAAAGTCAACCTACCTTGAGGGGTTCTGAAGGGAGAAGGGGATGCTCAGGGAGAAGCACGCCCCATCGTGGTAGGCTTCCAGCAGGGGCTGTCTGTCAGCGGAGTCATAGCAATTGTAATACCTGAGGAAACAGAAAAGATCAGGAGACTTCAACCACCACAGCAGTTTATGGTCTGGACCACCAGTGACATCGACTGCCACCTGAGCTTAATAGCGTGCCCATTTTTATATATATTTTTACACCACTGGCAGAGACTCCCTCTCTCCCCTGAAATCTGAAGCTGAATGCCCACACATCAGCAAGAGCAGCGGATGGGACTTCAGAGGCAGGCACCAGAGTCAGTGAAGCGGAATCCAGACGGCTATTAACAGACCAGGTGAATGCAGCCCCAGGGTAGTATATGACAGGAAGGCAGGCAGTGCTTATGGTGCTCAAGATCTTACACACACCATCATACCCAGTTATGATTCAAAATGGTGACACCAGCCCACTCCTACAAATCATCCGTTTCACAAGGGAAGCACTTACTGTTGTAGGAATCTCAAGATGAGGCTTTTGATTTCATCCGTAACGAAGTAGCTGCCCTAAATTTGCAAAGGAAGACGGTGGTTATTTTTCCTTCTCCCCCAGTGATAACCAGTCATGACAGGAGGACACAGGCACAGGTTACCTTGCATGGGGGTAGAGTGGTGGGGGCTTCTACGTCAAACCCTATGGGAGGTGGGAGGTCATGGCCATCCTAGAGGGATGCAGGTTCAATAAGTAAGTGAATGAGAAGCCCAACAGAACATCCAGTACAGAGAGGGCAGCTGCCAACAGGGTTACTCCGATTCCCTTAAAACTATGTACTATAGGGAAAAGCAAGCAACAGGATTCCTGGGGCGAACCCACAGAACGCCCGACATTTCTGAAAAGCTCAATGAGAATGAGTGGGTGTCATTGGTAGTGTGCGCACCATCACGGCTTACTGGAAAAGAAACACTCCCATTACACTGTCCTCCAGGGCTTAATGTTTGACTAGCTCTCCTCTGACCAACAGGAACTCGGCAGCAAGCAGAAGCCGTATACAAACTGCCTGCCCCCAGAAATAAGCCTATTTGCAGAATTGGGAAAACTTCATCTAAAACTTCAAAATTCTTGCCCAACAATCTTAGCCCATTTTTTGGCTACAATAGCAAAAAAAATTATTAAAATTCCAAGGGGATGTGCCTCAAGGTTGTGCCTATGGCTCAGCATCCAGGCCCTTCCCTAGAAAAAAACAACGCAAATGCCCCCATCTCGAAGAGCTTTGCTCATCTGATGTAATTAATCGTGAAACTCTTGCATTCCTCCTTTGTCATGAGCAGTTTCTCTTACCAGCTTTAGGACCCTGGGGAAGCGTTCTCGCACAGCGCTGTCCAGTGTTAGCAGGAAAAGAACAGAGAGGAACAGAGTGACTTTCAGCTCAAAGACTGGGGACCACACAGTGCTGCTAAAGCGCTAAATAGAGACTTACCTTCTGAATAAGGACAATATAGGCATAGTCTGATATTTCTCTATGCGAGCTTCTCATCCAAGCAAAAACAAGACCATACACTGCATAATTACTGTACTGTAATGCATCAAATAACGTGGATGAAGAAAAAAAAAAAAACTGCAGAAGTTTACATATAACAGTGCAATGTGCTAGTAGGTCCCCCTCCCATCCCCAGGCTCAACCCCATTTTACTTACCAAGCCAACTTACCTGCCCCTCCCCCCCCAAACACGCAGAAACACAATGACTGCACTACGCACTGCTTCTGACAAAGGGAGATGCATGCACACTTGTGCCCAGACACACATACACAGAGGTGGGTCGGAGTCTCAAGATCTGAGAAACACAGAGCTCTACGACAGACCCGAGATTACGAAATACAGGAAGTGCCGTCTAATTACATAGCCACTAGTGTCTATACAGATGCAAGTCGCAGAAGAGAAAGGTTCCTCTTGAACTGGACTTAAACTCGAGATACAACAGAACACCACATTTAACCTCGTCATCTGTATTAGAGTATCGTCACAGAGAACGACAGCAAAGACGGGCGAGAATGTTTGACAAACTGGGAGAACGGGCTGATCCCAAAATGTCAAGATGACAGACAGGGCCCTTGACACCAGCAGCGTGGGCGCTGCACAACTGGGCAGGCCTGCACACACTGGCCCGGAAGTCAGCACACACTCACTCGCATTCATACAACGGCGACCACAGCATGATTGACAGCAGTGCTGAAATTGAGATCAAGACCGGCCTAGAACATACGTTTGGCTCAAAGAGAAGAGACAGATGTTAGCGGAAGGAACAGCACTACACGCCCCCTGCCCTTTTTACAAAAGAATAGTGACGCAACAGAAGGAAAAAGCAGCACAGTGCAGCTGCCACTCCAGAATGCTTTGTAGTAAAATGAGAAGTCTTTAGATGTAAATATTGATGATGTTCTAGTCAGTATCCTTCTAAACCAATTAGAGTAGATTCGCTACAGAACATGGATCACAGTAGTATTCAGAGACAAGATTTCTCACTAGCTCTAGCATCTGTTTTGGACCCAGACCCCGATTTAAAAGGAGGGTTATAATTTCCTTTAAAAAAAAAAAAATTAAGGCTACAAAAGTAGCTCAGTTTTGAAGGGAATTATTCAAGGGCTTGAGTTTGAAACCCATTTCGGAGGCAAGGTTTCCACACTGGCATAAAATGTCAGCTGTCTGCCACGTACGTGTGAACGGGGCATCTCACACCCCACTGTGAAATGCTCTGAGATCCACGGAATAATGGTGTCGATTTCTCTGTTTTTGGGCAAAGCAAGGTGATAGTAAGGCCTCAGTCAGGGGAGGGGAGCCCCGGCTGAATCACAGCAAAGTCACCAGCTGTGGCAGGCAGCACCTCCCAGAACAATCTCCATCTTAAAAGCTTTCCCCACTTATCTGCTGTTAATGTTGGAGACGAGCTCCCCATTGGGGAAAAGTGGAGACGTTCAGGCTGTGATACTGAACGAGTCTGATGTTGTGTCGTCTGTGCTTGACGGGTGTTGTGTGTCAGGCTGGAAACTTCCCCCTCCCTTTCCAGCTCAGGGACGTGTGATGTGATAGCATTGTCTTCTCCGCAGTTAACATCTTGTCATTGCTTGCCGCTTACGTTGTGGCCAGATGCACGACTGTGCCTGTCTTAGGTTGCCCCAAACTCACAGGGATCTTACCCGTCATTGGCTAACCAGCCTTCTTCACTGGCCAATTACAATGCCCCAAATTCTAGTAGTTGGGGAGGGGAGAAGATCTATAACTCAGTGACACAGGTGTATACAAAACTTGACATTTCAAAGATTTCATTCTTGCAATTTCCACATTTTAAGTCCACATCTTCATTTTTTTCACTTTTCCAAAAGCTTAAAAGCTTAGAAAAGTGGGTTCCTTCAGTAATCCTTAAGACTCTTGATAGATACAAAATATGCTGCACCAACTCATGACTAGACATCATCAATTTTTTTTATCCTACGATAAATTTAATGACATGTAAAGCATTATTAATGTGCTTTTTATGGCAACTGCACTGCAATCACTGAAAGAAAATAAATAAAAATCAACAGAAACCAATAAGCAGACAAAGAAAAACAAAACCAGTATGAGAACCAGAGGCGCGCACACACACACATACGGGCAAACACCACCAGGTTAAAATGCTGGAAAAAAACAAAATCAGTTTAGGCAGTCAATGGTTTTCATTCAAATGCTACTATTGGTGCACAGTAAAACCGAAACATTGGTTAATAAATATGCTTAATATACTATCACCGTTTTGACCAGTTCGGGAGTGCTCCCTCTCAGACCACACAGTGCCATTTTCAGTGCAATTAAAATGAAGGCATAGCGCGCATTTATGTGTACATTTCCGTGCATTAATGTAACGCACACCTTCCGTTTACAGTGAGATGAATAAGCTTGTGTGGATCTGGAAGCTAGAACTGATTCTCCTCTTAGCAGGTTACCTCTAGTGCCCCTAGTGGCAGAGGCAGAGTGACGCACTCCCCACAGAAACCTGCTCAACGATCCATAAGAGCACAGGAAGTAGGACCTGTCCCTACATTACGAGTTCGAGTGGCCAGTCATATAGTATATTTGGTTAAGGAGGTGCCGAATTAACCTCATGACCACACTGCCCCCAACCCCCAAAGACACACACACGCACCCTGTACATGCAGCTTACAATGGCCAGCTCCTCCTAAACAGTGGCCCTCCCCCACCCCCACCCCCGGACAGTGCACTGACCTGATGTAGCTCGGCTGCTCCTTGAAGTGGTCACACAGGGGGTTCCTGTCCAGCCATATCTCCACCAGCTTGAAGCCTTTGATCTTGTCCAGCTCTCGCTCGGTCCTCAGCTGCCCAGGAGGAAAGGCCGCGAGAGAGGTGGCAGACAGGTGAGCAGATGCAAACGGAACACTGTAAAGCCCCTTCCCCCCCATACAAAACACAGAACGCCAGTATCACTCACCTCATTCTGTGAAAGGTTTAAAGTCTTCAGGTTTGGCGCTTTACTGACCAGCTCTGCCAAATCATCCAGTTTATACAGCCGATTGTTGCTCAGATTAAGACACACCAGCTGAAAGAGAGAGAGAGACTAAACATTTGCAAAACCAGACCAAACAAGCATCTTCTGAAACCTAATGAAGACAACTGCCCTGATCCCTATTTGGCACCATCAGGGTATAAGAAGTGACCAATGGTGGCTACTTTAGGGTCATTTGTATGTAACTGAGAACAGGAGTGATTTTCAAATGTAGTATCAAAATTACTTTTGCTCTGCTTCTATCATTGAGCCACTATAGTACAGTAGCCTGTTGTAAATCACTTGAAGTTACAATGCGCATATTTGCTCCAGTATATTTGCACAAATTAATACAATGCAATCGCATTAAGTACAGCAGAGGAAGAGCAGCAGACATTTCAGGTGGCACCGGATGTCTCAGCTTACCTCGGGAATGTTCTCCTCGATGATCTTGATAACAGCTTGCATGCAGTTTTTCCGGTTCAGGACCACATCGATATTCTGAGATACCAGGTCTAAGAAACGTTGAGGTAGAGTTAGAAGGCACACAGCACAAAGAGATGCCAATGGAGTCATGCGTTTGCCGTGATGGACAGCACCACTGAAAAGCTGTCGGGGTCGATACATACCTGGGTCTGTGCGAATGCTGTTCAAATCCAGAGCTTGCTGAGAGCCATCGAAACGCTTCGCCATACATTGCTAGGGAGAAGAAATGTTTTCCCACCAGAAAAGGATTCATCATTCACATCATTCAAAAACCATCAGTGTGCAAAATAACAAACCAGACTCTTGATCATCTTCCATTTTTTGCTAATGCAACATAAAGGATCAAATTCTTCAATTATTCATTTTTATGTTGGGACCAGAATATTGTTCTGGGACACTGCTGAAGGTGTTGGTGTATGTATAGAAAATCAAGCCACAGGAGTAGCCTAAACAAAATGGTTACCTGCTGGGGGGGGATTACTAATCTAAATTTCCTCATGGAAATGTGCAAACTAACAGAAATAAAGCTAAATTCTAACACAGAAAACATTGGATTTCTGTACACAACACTCATTTATGAACAGCCTCCACACTGAAAACCAATATATATGTGTACAGCACTGGGCAGAACACTGTTTTGAACTGCACAACTATGGCAACACAGGGCTTAGATAATTACATAACGTAGTCAAAGACAGCCCAGGTAAAGGCTTACATGTTAACAGACTTGCTGAATTCTTTAATCCTGCCTAGGATTTAAGCTGGTCGCTTATCTAGTGTCTCAATCTTTCCCCTAGCCTCATTTCAAAGAATTCTTTACGTCATCCAAATTCACCTTCAAGTGCTCCAGGTCCTCTGGTTTCAGTTCTGTCTGGATAAAGGCTGGAGGTGGGCATGGGTTCATCAAGACAGTCACCTTAGAGGAAGAGGGAACAAAGGGGAAGCTGCTTACTGAACAGGCAGGAAAGCTCACATAACCTCCCATTGAAAGAACAGCAACCTTAGCTTTTCAAATCATGCAGCAGTACCTTGTAGCCTTCAGTGTCCGTGACCTTGCGGGAGACTTTGTGCAAAGCATTTGCTGTAGTAGCATCGTCAATATAGAACTGAACTTTGTTACCCTCTGTCTGAAACTGAAGAGACAGAAATAATTTGAATTTAAGAAAGTCTTGTCTTTTTACACAACAAAAATTACTAATGACCTTGACACCCTTTACGATAAGATTGCTGCTTCGACAAACACTAATTCAGATGTTTTAATGCCATCTCGCAATATCTTAAAGTACAGCATGGTTTCAAGTCATACTTGTTCATCAAACTTACAAATTCATGTCTCGTACCAATAAAACATAATTGGACTCATCCATGTTTTCAAGGTTAGATTGAGAAATGCTATGAATTTCACAGCCGATAGAGAAAACTGCAGCTGGCAGAAAGTCACCGCTTACATGAATTGGCGTGAAAGGCATGGCACAATTATCCTTTAACACAGTCAGCAGCCACTTCTTCTCATATTTCTTTCCGTGAGGAATCTATAAAAACACAGAAAATCAGAGTCATGTGCAATCGTCACGTTCAATCGTACAGCGGGCATCAGATTACATTAACCACCACCCAGGACAATGGAAAGCCATTTTGGGGGAGAGGATTCCCTAATGTCACAGGGACAGCAATGGGACGTCAAGCACAGAAATACAAATACAGTTGCCTGGAATCACAGATCGTACCAAACCCTATACATACACTTTTTTTCCCCTATATGTACATACTTATGATAATGAATCAATTAAACTATGCGCAATATGAAATAAGCAACAATATATAAATGAACATAGGGTTACTTGAACATAGCACTGCGATACCATAATCTGATAAGTGGTCAGCGTACACAGCATGGAAACGCTGGACAAAGGGATTATTCACGTCACGGCCAGGATGATGCGAGATTTCAATACACCCCCCAGAATGACGGCGTGGTGGCTCTGAAGCTAGGGATCTGTGTCTGCAACTGGAAGGTTGCTGGTTCAAATCCCATGAATGTAAAGAATCTTTATTGTCTATATTGGACAATGGAATTTAAAATGCAACTCGACTGAATGTGAGACATAAAGAGTAATAAATATTAAAGATATACAAATTGCACTGAATTACAAACTGCACAGAATACTGCATTGTCTATGATCCTACTCCATTAGGCCCTTGAGCAAGGCCCTTAACCTGCAATTGCTCTGTCCTGGGTATGAAGTCCAGCCTCATAAGAAGGTCCTCCAACTTACAGGAAAAACTTGGGGGTTGGTGGTAGGACTGGCACTCCAGCCACTGGTAAAAAATCTCACGCTACTTCACAGGTGTCAGACTCGAGTCCTGGGGGGTCGGAGCCCTGCACATTTCCCCTCATTTAACACACCTGATTCAACTTCTTGTGCTAATTACCGCATAGCTGTTGAGTTGAATCATTTGTGGTGGAACAGGGAAAGAACTAAGCTACACAGGGCTGCGGCCCCCAGGACTGCAGGTTGATACCCCCACGCTAGTCCATTTGAACTAATGTGGTGCTCAGGTGTCACCCGCCACACGGCTGCACTCACGTTCTCATCCCTGAGGTGATTTGTCATGTGGTGGGTGCAGCAACGCACTGTAATCAGTGCATGCTCCTTACCTACCTCAGAATGACGTGCAATTTAAAACTTATATTCCAGGAATAAGCAGTGTACCATTTAAACATTTGCAAACCACGATTAACTGAAACCATGGAAAAGTGAAATCGCAGATAAGGAGGGACCACCATATTACTAAAACTGAGAGTGGATGAGTCCATACATGGTCCTATCCAGAAAAAAAAACATTACCAACACCATCAGTATCAAAGATACTATTTAAAAGAAAATGACAGAAGTCAGTAAGTCTATGTTCCTCATTCTAACAGACATGGGCATCCCAACTAATCGTTTGTACTCACAGTCATCCTGAACCAGTTCTTGCGTCCTGCTCCCCCTCCTCCTGCAGGTCCACCTCCGTAGCCCCCACCTCCGCCTCCCCTTCTATCCCGATCAGGTCGGTTGTGCCCCCTGCGGTTTGGCCTATCGTAGGGATTACTGTGAGTGGGGTGGGAAGACAATCATTAGTGAACTGCATAAATTGATCTGAAAATGACCACGAAAAGCACACAAGAGACTGACTGGCGCCCGCAGGTACTCACTATCTACGCTGCGAGCTTCCATCCTGCGAGCTGTCGTTCATAGCCACATCTCCATCGTCGTCTTCGAACCGAGTCCTGGGGTTTGGACCACCTCCCCCAGGGCCCACACGATTCCGTGGCCGCCCCACCTGCTCACTGTACATGCGGCCTCTGAAGGGGCCCCGACCCTTCCTGTTGCGAAACTGGGGACCCCCAACCCTGTCATCATGCTCTGGACAAGACAGAATTTGAAATTACATGTTTAAGTATCAACAGCCAGGAATCAGAATCATTTTTATTCACCATGCACATTCACAGCAATGCACAAGACGTGTTTCTTTTTGCTGATATTGTACATAAAAAAAACTTACATATAGATGCATCATATGGCAGAAAGTTAAACCTTGAGGCACAAGTGGATATTACACATGTCTGCCAGGTAATCAGACTTAGTATCATGGCTAAAGAATAATGATTCTTTAAAATGTAGTCTCTCCAGTGTTAATACATGCAATAGATTTTGGCCAATATTAGTTATTCTCCACAAGCCTTAATAGTTTGCAACACTGTCATTTGTCAATTTGTAACACTGTGCATACAACAGCAACGTACTGAAGAATAAACATTTAGTGCAAAACAGAGAAGGTGCAAAGACAGCACCCACAGTCCACTCCTGTTCACACCGGACAGCATCAAAGCGAACAAACCGTGTTTACGCCCCTTCAGGAATAATAAAAATGATGGGGAAATAATTACCAGTCCCAGTATGCTATTTAAAACCAAAAGTTCCACATTGGAGCCCTATATCAATGACATCTTACAGGCGACAAAATATTTGCATAAGGGCGTTTTTACATTTCATACCAACACTGTACATTCCCGTTTCCAAAACAATGTGTTTCCCTACATTTATGTAGACAAAAAACGCAGCTTGCAGCCTAATTAAACACGTACTTAAAAATCCCCGGTCGTGAATATTGTGTAAATGTATGTTAATATAAGAAAACGTCACTCACGGAGGTTTAAATTACAGTTTGAACGGCTACCAGCGTTAAAAAGAAACAAAAGAAATCAACGTGTACTCCGTTCAGCGAAGGGGGCCCTGCTAACACCACGAAGCCAGATACACAGCCTAAATTACTTTTGCGCACTTTCGTGTTTACTGTGGCGCTTGAAGCGACAGGCAGGACTCAGATTCTCCTCGATTTACCTTCAAGCAGCCTGCCATTGCTCCTGACCTCTCTCTGGATGAAGGAGACGCCATCACAATCTACGGATACGGGGAAACTCCATTTTACTGCTAGTTTTAGTAAGGAGAAAGACCCAGGGACACTCACCGTTGTAATAGCGGGCATCGTCCGCCGTCGCCATATTATACAAAAACACAAGCTTAAAACAGGTTGGACACCAGCAGATGATTAGTCTGTCGAACAAAGGCGATTTGTAAAATATTTACGGACGGATCTGCGATGATTTGTTTTTTAAAATCGTCTTTTTAATCTCTCCGGTATCAACGACGGCACGGCCTCGTTGCAACTGGAGAGTAGCGCGCATGTGCTGAGAACGTCGATCAGGGCTGTAGTTA
This sequence comes from Brevimyrus niger, assembly GCA_015164015.2. Taxonomy (NCBI): domain Eukaryota; kingdom Metazoa; phylum Chordata; class Actinopteri; order Osteoglossiformes; family Mormyridae; genus Brevimyrus; species Brevimyrus niger. Next base: position 25,106,886 of record JAABNY020000002.1, on the reverse strand, counting down.
TGGCACCGCCCTGCAGAGGCCGTTTTCATCGCGTATGCGCTCACCCTTATTGGTGCTTTTGGTATGGAACTTTCGGTACTATCCCTTTCAACTTTGGTTAGCTGGCTGGCGTGAGATTTAATCGTAGACGACTCTGCACACTCATTTACATATATGCAATCGTTATATTACACTTGTAAGTAGTGTGTAGGGTCTGCAAACTGCCCCAACGGTTCGAATGTATTTAACTTTAGCTTTATACTACAATAATTTGCCGTAAGATTTCTTGCGTGAGCGTTGAAGTCGGAGTGTCACGCCAGATGCGTGAGAGCTGGCAACCCTGCAATAGGAAATGGGATGTACCTTAAATACCGTAGGAAAAGTAAGATACCTGTAGCCTTTTCCACAAAGCGAGGTTACTGGCTTATCGGGGTGACTATTCGGATTTAAGGTACTCTTAAATGCAAAATGTAAGTTAACGAATGTGAAGTCCATTTAAACAGTGGTACTTTAAATCCGACAAGTTACCCCGATAAGCCAGTAACGCCGCTTTGTAGTACAGGCCCCTGATGTGGCAAAACGCCAATAGTGCAGTGGTAACGCTGAATTGAGCGTTTCAGGTCAAACCTACGTGTGTAAAGAAAACAAATTTACATTAAAGTTTCCATGATGGGATATGACTTCGTGGATACTCCATCCAATGTGTTAGAGTCGAGCCTCAAGTTCGTTGCACTCATAACTTGATGTTGAATCCATATTAAAATAGGATCTCTGGCACGCATCTGTTTTGCCATGCGACTATTAGACCCCATACTCACATTGTGATAAACGTTAGTTGATACTTAACCGTTTGTTCATAGTGCCGTCGGGTAGCACAGCCAACAATTATACTTGATAACTGCATGCATTTATAAATATTTCTGTAATCGATTTAAAACACACAACTTTAAATATGAAAACAATGTTGCACAATTATACAATATTCTGTAAAATTAGTCGCGTAGCAATCTATGAAAATGAGTGTACAGCCATCTAAAGCTGGTTAATTCGTAACTAGCAACAGCTGGTGTTTGTCCCTTTTGTTTAATCGGTTATATTACACAAATGTGTCTTGAAGGGGGAAAAGAGTTGTGTTTTTTTTTACCTTCATCTTGGTGAATATAAGCTACCACCGCGAGGTTGTCATACCGCTTTCGAAAGAAAGTCATCTTGCTATCCAATTAACTGGATTTTAGACGTTGGCAAACAAATGATTGCAGTTAAAAGTGATTTACGCGCCGGTAACTGTGGCAACTTGCCTACCTCCCGCCGGTTTCTAAACGAGCTCTTAGGTCACTAGCGGGCGCACGTTGGAAGATGGCGCGCAATGAAGAATTGCGGTAATATATCACGGCTGTGATTCGGTTGTAGGCACGAGGCCGCGGATTATCACACCCTGGCCCGGATATAGACTGTTTAGGTTGGGGCGGGGGGCAAATAGACATTTTGGATGGGCAGCATTTCACACAATGGACTGTGACTAGAGAAATAGGTGGGGAACATGGATATAAATTTTCAAATTTCATGTCGGAACTGTTTATTTTCCCTACATTATCTTCTCATGGTTATCAGTCTAATTGGGAACGACAACGTATTATTATTATTCAATTATTATTATTATTATTATTACTATTATTATTAAGCTGCGTTACTGGCTTATCGGGGTAACTTGTCGGATTTAAGGTACCACAGTTTAAATAATAATTATTATGTGATTTCTGTAAGGTGCTTTGGATACAAGTGTCTGCAAACCAAACATAAACTTCCCATAAACATAAGCTTATCTACTAGCCTATTAAAGGCAAATTTGGAACTAAAACTCATGCTTTACAAGAACGTTACGGTAGAACATGTAACATGAACAGTAATATAGTGGATGGCTGCTCCTTAAAGAGAAGTATTGAAAAGTTATTTACCAAACCTTAAACACACTGACTTTCAAAGGTGAAAGTGACCTGCACTGTGTTGGTGTGTAACATTACTGCCTGAACACTATAAATTACTTGTTCATGTGTACTTACATACCTATGATAAAATATAATCTATAAATTACACTGAGACAGTGGTTACTAAATCAGTGGATAAGGGGGTTCCACTGTACTGTTGTGAGTATCCTAGAGCTTCCTAGCTAACACTAATGTTAGCTGGCTAGCTATTTAATAGTTAACTAATCCACTACTAGCAAAGATCCTAATTCAACACAAAATTACAGAAACAAAAGAGAAATTTTACAAAAAGGAGCTTTAATAATAAGGTAACATCCTTCCTCCGCATTCACAGGTGACAAATGAAATAAACGTGATTGGCAGCTTCAGGTGGCACACGCTGAAGGTGACCAATTGGATGGGCAGAGTAGAAATTTGGGTGGGCATTGCCTACCTCTGCCCACTTCTATATCCCGCTGTGATATTGGAGCACAACTGTTTACAGACACACTTTGAAAACTGCTACCAGCTAGCTGTGAATAAAATGCAGCTCTGTAGACATTGAAAGTGACAATGACATGGTATCTAATTATCTGTAAGGTGACAAAGGATACCTTTGGCCATAGCAAGTTGTAGTACAATGTGCAAAGATCTGTATGACTTCGTAGTGGTAGCAGCACTGTTACTTTTTGCTTCCGAGATGAAATGTTTAACCATCTTCAAAATTAACTTGGGTATAGTTCCATGATCTAGAACAGATGCTTCTTCAGGGAGATAGGTATATATCAAAGATTCCCAACTTAAAAAATTAAATGCAAAGGTCTATTTATTGGGGGGAGATGGGGTGGCAAGTGGAGCCAATTTAAATATTGGGGGGTACTCACCCCCCCAGTTCCTACAATATGCGCCTGAATTGCATGATAAACCAAGGATTGAAAGTGCAATAAACTGCAAATGACATTATGACCGGTTTTGTTTTTTCCACTGGCATCCATATTTTGGACTGACCACACCAGGAAGGATACTTTGAGCTACTTCAGGTTTTACAAAATACTTAAAAACTGAATGGTTCCTGTGCTTGGCTAAATAGTTTGGTTCTTCTGGTGTGTTGACTGGTTTATTTTCATCTGGGTAATTTATATTAACATTAGTGATGCATGCAAAGTTATAGCAGACTGACCAATCAGAACACAGTAATAACTCAGTGCTTAAGTGAAATCCAGGCCTTTTTAGTTGAAATGGTATCTTACAAATCCTGCTAATCGCAAAGAATCCTCTCTAACATGGATTATCTGATCACACCAGTACAGTAGATCTGAGACATTACACAAATACTTTGTTAGGCAGTTTGGGAAAGACACAGAGTGTACCATTTATCCAAATTGCTAACAAAAATATCCAAAGGAAATTTAAATAAAAAAATAATGCCTCTTCTTTGTCCAGCCTATTTATTATAGACATAACTGAACTCAGTTTAACACCTACATGAGATTTTGCTCATTTTCTCATGTTTTTTAAATGTAGCTGCTGAGAAACAGCCTTTCTCTCATCTGAATCGGTCCAAACCCAAATATCTTAAAATTCTCTTTTTTCTCTCATCGGACGGATCTTAATTTGCCTGAAATAATCAGGTCTTGAGATAATAAAATCCAAAAGATATTTGGATTAGCATATAAGTGAGCCTGCACAAAATCAGAAATTTGTCTCAGTGATCAAATTCAAATCTCAGCACTGTATTTTATCTGTTCAGCACAGTAAAATAGCTCATGCTAAAAAGGATCATTTGTCTTAGATTGATTATTCTTTTGCTCATTATTTCTCCTAAGTGGGGGGTTTAAAAGAAACAGGTCAGAGTTCCTTAATCTCCAGATAAGACGACATTTTTTTTCTAATGAGACAAAGAAAAGAAAAAGACCATTGTGTGCAGTATAATTTTCTTCTGGGTATGAGCTCACATATTACACACATTCTCCAATAAGTAAATCACAAAAGGCTTTACTATCATTGCAAAATAAAAGTAGTAGACTAGAATATTTTCTTAACTGCAAACCTGATCAACTAATAAGGCCCATGACCATATTTCCTGGCATGTAGGTGGCGTACTACAACAAAAATTTACATAGACTCAAGGGGGGGCCGAAAGCTACGTTGAGAATTTCTGACGTAAAGGAATTCAGTCAAAATAAGAATGCTTGAATTGGTATAGCACATTTAATCTGGTATACAAGACATGGATTGCCCCATGGCTAATGATACAGAGTTTGCAGCTCATTTATTAGTTCAGGATATTACATCATAATGGATTTTATAGTCATACATTAGCCGTGGTTTCCTTTGCCATTTACCTTAAGTATTATACTCTGTAATGAACAGTTATTGCTACAAGAAGGGGGTTTGTACAGCATGTCCTTGAACAGCTCAGACAAGGGATGAGATTAAGTAAAAACATGTATATTCAGCTGCCAGAATAGGAAAACCTGTTGCCAAGCGCCATTATGCAAGAGTTTGGAATAGATACAGTTATAAAGTCTGGTCTGGAATTAGTTTAAATTCAGTTTAAGAAATCCCACAATTTTTAGAAAGCATAAATTTTACTCACTGCATAATACTGTCTTTTTTCGTGCTACATTTATTGTGTTTTAGTTCTATAATGCCTGGCCTTACAATCCCACATTTCCTGTGATTTCCTACAGTATGTTTTCAGGTATTTTTTTCACTGCAAAGCTAGAATTTTATTTAATGCTCCACAGCTGGATACCAGAGCTGTCAATAAATCACTTCAGATTGTCCAGATGCAACATAGCATTGCAAATCATACATTAGTGTTATCCATTTTTGCAACAAATGGAAAAAAATTGATGTTTTGAACTTGAGAAATCCAATTCTGCCAAAGCATTGTTGGGAGCCTGATTATCTATACATTAAACTGATGTTTGGGTCGTAGAAGTTTCCCTACTGCCATTGGCCTCCAGATGGACACAGCTAAAAACCTCTTCTAGCAAAGTATCCCTAGGACTAAATGCTGGTGCAGATTGAGATATCTCCTGTATGACATCCTTTGACACTGACACACAGTGCGTCTGCAGTTCGTGTTGTGTGTCAGTACTACAGTCACATGGGTTCAGTTTTTCAGCTTCCAGGAGAGCCTCCTTCACAACCGAGGTTAGGCTGGCTAGGCCAGTAAGATATCCATCTTCCCGATTACCCTCAATCCAGGGAATGTTGTGCTTGAGGTATACACCAGAGCCAATTGGGAAGGTCTTCCCAAAGTCAATCATCCATATGTTGGCTTTACTTCTGCGGTCATGGATGAACAGGAGTGAACTGCCAATAATCTGAATAAATTTGGAAATATAGAATGGTAGCACTTTACTTGAAGGGAAACATAATTAAGCATTACAGCATCTTTTACTGACAATCATAAATCATTATAGTGTTGATTATAATACTTCACAAGCTAAAATGAAACTCCCATTTATAATGCACTATATATACGTTCATAATGCATTATAATGGTCAGTTTAAGAATTTGTACTGCATTATAAAGGTATATACAATGTTTCATGAAAAACATAGCTATAATGCTATGCATTTTTACTTATATTTCATAAGCTTTATGAATTCATTATAATGTATTATGAATGTGTTCATATACTCTTATCGACATGTCAGTCATAGAATGTGTTACCAAAGTACTGTAAACAAAGTAGATAAACACAATTCATGCACGGACTACAGTTTCTCTACTGTGATCATGAAATCACCACAATTCTCATGTTTTTAATGATGGAGATGGACTGACCTCATGAGTCTTGAAAAACTCAGACTCCTTCAGAGCTTCATTTAGAGCCATGAGTCTGGAGAGGTAGTCTTTCTGAAACACAAATAAAGAAATTATTATGCAGCACTGAAGACTCTATTCTCAGTCACTGGGACCGTAACAACCATAAACTATTATTTTAAGGAATAAATAAGTGTTTTTCTCCTGGTTGAATCTCTGACCAGAATGTTGGGCTGTTTCTTGGTGAATGTTAACACAGTGTCAGTCACTTGAGCCAGAGTTCGGGTCATCTTGAAATCACGTAGCACCTTGCCATTTTCCTTCTAAGACAGGAGAGAGACGTTTGTAAACAACGAGATTTTTTAATGTAAACAAATATTTGTAAAATAATTGAGTAGCTGATTATTGATCTATGATGTAGGGATAAACATACAAGCGGCTTTGCTTAAATTCACTATTTTCTCTGGGAACTGGCAGCACAAACATTGCTTCTGCAATAGACGGTACTTTATATGCTTCCTGTGCAGTGATACTCTGAAACAGTTGGTTATGTCTTGGAGTGATACTGCAGGAGTATCCAGTTCTCTGATAATTGAGGTCCCAGACGTTACTTCATTGTGTCATTCAGCAAAAAAAGTTTCCAGGCCAAAAGAAAAAAATTTATATTTTTACAAGTAACTATTAGTGAGTAAGTACCACTGTTTTGTACAACTAAATATTTTCAATCAGCTTGTGAATCCACCCTCAGATGCAACTAGATCTCCTTTTTTGACATTGCCATTCAACCCAAAATACATTTTCACATTCATTCTTACCAGTAGGAAATACTTTTTAGGCCAGCAAAGCAAAAAGACTTTGCGGCAACTCATTTCATAAGATGATGCTGCAAAAAAACTCTAGTTCAGTAGCATTCGATAAGTGAACAGCAGTCCATGACACTAAAGTGTCAAGACATAGTACCGTGATCCCCTCTATCCTGAAGCCTAGAGTTGAGCTGGAGCTCAAGCTATCCCTCCACTGTAGGTAGCGAGGCTTTGTCACAGCTCTCAGTGCGTGCTCTTCAACTGTTGGTGCTGCTGGGTCTATTTTCACCATCTTCCAATACATGTCACTGCGCAATGAAGCACTGTGCTGCACTTTTGACAGGTCTTTCTCTAGGTAGGTCCTAACCAAAAAAAATGAAAGATATATATGTTTATTCACAGAAATCTCATTAAAAAATACACAAATAATCAGGTATGAAACTAAACACTCAGGCATCTACATTTTGTACTAGAATAGTTTATATATACATTTAAATCCAGATGTAAGCTATATATTATATATGATATAGATATAGATGTAAGCTATATGCATTTAATATGAATGACTCTAGGTTTCCTCCTAAACAAGCTTCTCTTGGACTTCATAACTACACTGCATGCACATCTGCATACCGAACACCCATTTTGCAGTCCATTATGACAGGGAAGCTCTTCCCACTGAGCAAGTCCTCCAGACGCATGTATCTCTCATTCCCTCTGCTGGTCAATCCATAGTACTGTGGGACGAACCGGCACAGCGAATCGTGCATAAGGGCTTGTAGACAGGAGCTCTCAACAGCATTGTATTTTTTCAGCACCTCTCCTCCCTCACTGGGACAAAAATTGCCTGGCAAGATATAGGAGTTATATATATATATTAATACACTCTCATTTTTCCCTCACCCATCTCCATCTATGGCCCTGTTTACAGTTTTAAGACACATGTTGAGCAACTGGACACCCGAGGCACACTGCCATTAACACCAGTGTCCATCATGTGTTTCCAAGATGTCCAGCTGGCCGCCTGAGTTCAGATTTCGTTACTAGGTATGTCACTTCTGCTGGCAGGTCAAATGGGCTCACGCACAGTTATTGTAAAGTCCCTGTCAGGGCCCCATCAGGACACGTTAGCATTTACACTACAAAAGTGTCCCAGACCACCTCGTTAAGTGATCTGATCATTCAAACCACAACACGGTCATTTGCACTTCTATTTAGTTCTGTCCACTTGTGATTTTATCACACAAGGCACATTTTAAAACCCAAGTGTAAACAACACGAACACATGCACAAGTGTCATACAGGAGGGACATCTTTAATTCAGGGGCACTTAAATGAGACATGTACATGCCTGCGTGTCCTGCTAGTTGTACCCATGAACTCTTTCTACGCGCTGACCATTGCATCATGGTCAGGAAGGTCCTCCAGGAACAAGCCTGCCAGAAGACACGAGTAAAGTGAGAAAACCCAGGAACCAGATATGTGCTGTTCTACACTACTACTCCCTTCTACATCTATCTATCTTAGTCCCCATCTTCTTTCCAAAAATAAAAAAAGCACAAATAATGACAAAAGGGTGAAACTTGGCAAGGGGATTTGATGCATTTACTTCTTCCCGTTCTCGCTGAAAGAGTCATGCAAATAGCTTCAGTGTATTTATTCAAATATATTTACGGTTTTGGTTATGAAAAGGAGCACGCAAATCAAGAAGAGAAAGGTTAAAACAACTCCATCTGCAGCTCCATCTTTACAGGGTTAGATAACAACATCACTGGTACACTCTAGTATAAACGTAGTGAACGTACAATTGCTGCACTCAATAATTCCAGTAGAAATGGAATTTGACGTGTAGTGAACTGCCGCCTGGAAATTCGACCTCTGTTACATCGCTTTGAGTAAGAACATCTATATAAACTATATCACAAATTGACCCCCTTTCTAATAACCAGCTTGAGTGAACAGCTCACTGATAAAAGCTAATGTTCAAACACTAGACAGAGTGATCACCATTGAGGTGTGAGCAGTGGGCATATCTGACTTCTGTGCCACCAGCAATGAGATTGCAGATGGGATTCCACATCTCCTGAGTACCCTCAACACAAACACTTCCTTTAACAACTACACTTTGAACTTTTGCTCACCTTCTTATTAGTTATGTACTGTTCCTTAGTGGTTGTCTCCTCCTCATCACTGAAGACTTCGTCACTCTCCACAGAGGAGTAGTTGAAGGAAGACGAGGTGGAGGAAGAAGAGGAGGTCAGGAGTATGCGGGAGATTGTGGGATTTCGGATGGAGGCCACCTGATCCAGCGCCTCTGCTCCATTCTCAGCAATCTGTGGATCTTCTTCCTTGCTTCCCCTTTGGGTCCATCTTTTCCTGCCATGTCTTTCCATCTCCAGCCTCTCTTTTTCATTTTCTTCCTCCACACTACCCTTCAGTCGCTGTCTTTTTTGCACTCTCCATCTCATCTTTCTCTGATCCCTTGCTTTCCACATGCCACTTGACTCATCTCTTCTTTCTTTCTCCATGCCCTCCTGTTCTTCCCTTTCTACCACACAATCTTCAGTTCCCTCTCTTTCCATCACCCTCATTGACCCTTCTTGCATTTCCCTCCCTAGTTGGACCTGGTCAGGTCCCATTTTGCTTAATCCCTCTGCTTCCCAACATTTGACTTCTCTGTCAATTGTTGCGGTTTCTCCTAAACTTGAGGCATATTGTCCACCTGAGTAGAAGGTTGCTTTTACAGGACATTGTTTTCTTGGAATTTCATTAATTCCCACTAAGTCAGAGGTGGAGCTGGTCCAGATAGACTCCTCACGCAGACTAGATCTTAAAATGTTATTTTGTTTTCCATTTTCTTCTTCTTCATCTAATTCAGTTCTTTCTTCCTCCCTTCCTTTGAGTATATCCAAGCCCTCCTCAGCTAAAGCTGAACAATCCATACTTTCACCAGTTCAACAGAACTACACTGTGTAAGGCTAAGATTTTTGCTCCTGCGCCATTTCATATTTAACCGCTATCCTTACTCATGTTTTTTTTTAGTATGTAGTGAATCTTGGCAAAATCTGCCCGAATACAGATGGTATTTTCTTATTGGATAATGAATTCAACGATTAATAAAACAGTTTCTATTCCTGTATGATACCGCATGTGCCAGCAGGTCGGACAACGACGCAGCGAAGGAAAATCAACCTGAAATTCACAAGTGAAAGTTAAAGGAAAAGGATTTAAATAATAAAGAGGTAATCGAGAAAAACATAAACTCCTATAAAAACTGCAAGTATTAAATAAACACATTTGGCACGTACTGAGATTCTGCGCCTGGAAAAGTTACCTGCACACAGAACAAAATATATACCCCCCAAAAAAAATATTTACCTTGTAAGGTCTTCCGGGAACTTAGAAATGCTAATCATAAATAGTTTCTCCTGCTACATTAAGCTATTACCTTAGTAATTTAATTAACTTTAATTGACGTCACAGTATACTTCTCTCAGCAAAGTATTCCACGTCTTGTGTTTTTCATGTTGAAGCGCCACACGTTCAGATGCTGCCTAGCTTGTCCGCGAAGTTGCGTGGGCAGAGCAGGTGCATCCAATTGACGTAAGTGCAATTTGCAAGCCAACTTTTATAATGTAAACATTTGTCATTTTTTGGATCAGTACGTCTTGTATGCCATCTCATTCTTTTTGAGTTTATTCTTTTCGAGGCAGAATGAAATAATTACTATGATTAAATCATTATAAACTCTTTAATTGCATTGTTCTGTTTAGGGTAGTTGTACCTGCCTTGCGACCGTAGCCTATGGGATATTGGTTGCGGACCCAAGGGGAGAGAATGGATGGATAGTTGTACATTATTTATATGGCACACGTTATTCAAAATTACAAAACAAGGTTGGAACTGTTGTTATCCCATAAAACAAAATAATTATGGATATATTTCGAATCTAGTTGTAGAGGTGATTAGAACACAATACCCCGCTGAGCCAATATGAAAAAGAGGTACCCACTTACTTCATTCAACTGGAGCATGAAGTTTTATTTTATTGGTGTTTTTATATGCAGTTCAGGACCCAGTAACATGGTGGTTCAGTGCATGATACTGTTGTCTTACACTTTCAAGTTTGGGCTTTAATCCCCCATGTACTTTGCATGTATGGAGTGTGTATGTGCCATCTGTGACGTGGATCTCCTCTGGGTACTCCAGGTCCCTCCCGCAGCAAGACAATGCCGGTCACACACCACTCACCAGAGTGACATATTCCAAAATCCTGCATTTGCCTAATTCCCAGCCCAGTGTCCTATAACTCATGCATGCAGTTTGGCAATTTGGCATCTCTGCATTGCCTGTAGTGTGTAGGATCATGCCCCCTGCCTTTGGCCCAATGCTGGCCCAGAGGGATTACAAGCCACCAGTTTCCACGTCCTTAATAAGCAGTGGAATGAGAAAGGATGGCTTACATCAGGGGTGGCCAATCTCATCCACAAAGGGCCGCTGTGTGTACAGGTTTTCGCTGCAGCGAGGAGTCCTCACACTTGGGTTTGAACAGCTGACCTTCACATTACCCCAAAAACCTGCATATACACTGGCCCTTTGTGGGTAAGACTGACCACCGGTGGCTTACATGCTTTCTGGGATTGTAAACAGCTCACTATGGATCAGTAGTTACTGAAGCAGATGGTTGGACAGACATATAGTAACATAATCTCTAATACAAAGTGCTGCAAGGGGACTTAATAATCATTACATACATTAATATCTAAAACTGACAAATTATTAGACTCATTTATGTAGTTACACCACATAAGGAATATTTTGTCATTCACATATATACAGTGCCTTAAGTAAACCAAACCAATACTGACACATACAAAATCAAAACTGAATGCCAAAAATCAATTTTATTTCTCATATAATCTGTTACAATTTTAACACTAACTTTTATGATGTGAAAAATAAGCTCCCCATCAAAGTTAACCCTGTATAAGAATACAAAAATTCTTGTCATACAAATTCATTCTTCTGAGTTTTCTACTGAGGATCCTTTCTTGCAAACAAAACATTCAGTAAGTTTTTGGTGGATTGTCAGTTTCAAATGACCCATTCATATATCCACATAAAATGGTATCCATGCACTGCTTCATTGTGACCCGAAATCTGATACCTTTACACTTCACCATTTTTTCCCCCCAAATCCAAGGCAGCCGACTTAATTGGACAGGAAACAGGACAGGTCATAGCTGTCACTGACAAAGCCATAAGTTACAGAGAATGGATATTAAATAACTTTGTACAAAAATGGTTACAGTGTATTCAAGAATGTACCATGGGCACTTCAGTGTTTGCGGCGCCTGAGGGGGAATCGGCACACACACTAAACACAGGTAAATGACTGAGTAGGGTCTTTAATGTCACTGTTAAACTCTACAAAGTCAACAGGGCTTGAAGATATCGTCAAAACACACATACTGTTTGACCCATCTTGGCAGATAGAAATTTAAACAGAGCAAGTGATGGACACTGATGAAGACTACTAAAGCAGGACCCAAACATCACCCAAGACCCATAACATTCTGGAGGCAAGCCTGTATTCTTTACAGCTATGTCTCTCACTGCCCAGGGTGAAAGGCTAAAGTATTTAACAGATGCTTTTTAGACACCAGTCTTGGTCCTGATGGCCCCCTGTGCATGCTGGCTTTATTTATTAGCTTTGATTGGACAGAAAGAAATCAGACCAATTAAATCAGAATAAAACACTCTGACTAGCCATTATTCCTAGCAAGATTTCTATTGTTCTTATACAGAATATGTAACTAAGGCCTCCTCTAAACTACAAGAATGTATTACATCAGAATTACCCACAAACTAGAAAAAATAGAAAACTTTTTCTGTACAACACATCTGCTTAAAGTGCCATAAGTAAACACAGAGGAGGAGGACTGCTGCGGGTCCCTAATAATACAAGCTCGATTCACATCGTAAAATAAACTGCTGTGTCCCATTATATATGGTATGATCCCGTATTATCAGGGACGGGTGGCAGCCCTACGAAGAAGGGTCACATGGGTGTATGTTTTTCCTTCAAATCACATTTCATTTAATGTTACTGCCACATGAAAATAATTAGGTCCAAAGCATAAAGTCTCATTAATTATAAGCCTAGGTCACAACACATGTGCAAGGTTCGTCTGCCTGGGTTTGAGTGGATGGGAATGGAAATGCACCATTGAGAGTGTGTGTGTGTGTGGGTGTGAGTGAGTGAGTGAGTGAGAGAGAGAGAGAGAGAGTGAGACTGCTGCTGAGGGCACCCTAAATTCCTGTCCCCTTTAGGAACTCCTGCAGGCCCCCTGTCGCTGGCGGAGGACGGTGGCTAGGTCAGACGGCTCTGAGGCATCCTCCTGTACCTCTGGGTCATCGCCCTGTATCTCTGGGTCAGGCTCCTCTTCACTCACAGTGGCCTCTACAATCTCGGGGGCTTCAAACAGAATAGGTGCGTCTTCTGAGGAGAAGTCTAACACTTTAAGGAGAAGAAACAGAGTCACCTCATTTGTCTGAACATTCACACTGTTATGACATTATGCTGCGCACCTCTAAAACAAAAAGTTTCTTCTTTTTTTTTTTAATCACACCTATTGATCCCATGGGGAAATTCTGTTTTTGTCTCCCATATTGTTCTCTGTAGGTGAGAGCAAGCTTGGCAGGGAAGGGCAGCCACCTGTAGTGGCACCCAGGGAGCTGGGGGTTAAAGGGTCTCGCTCAAAGAACCGCATGTGAACCAAGGCCAGGCTAAAACCAGCAGCCTTCCGATGACAGGCATAGAGGTTTAGCACACTAAGCCACGTGCATTCTTTAGGGCTGCTGTTTTTGTTCTGGTTTGACCAGTACAGGATTTCATTCTGGTACTGGGAAACACTCTGTGTATGTATACCTACCCCCAGAATCATCTGGTAAACCAGTACCTCTGGTCAGGGAAGCGATGGTCTCAGGCGATTCAGACTCAAGATCGCCTATAAAACACAGACAGGGCAGTGAGACAGACCTGCTGCCCACAAGCTGGCAGTATAGCCCCCACAATCCCATCAGCCCCTCCTCCGCCGACCTTTCCTTGGGGAATCTGCAGATGTCTCAGGAGGCGGCCCATTGGCCGGGTCTTGCGTTTGGTCACTCCCCTCCACCATTTTATCGCCTGGAATGAATCAGTCAGCCACATCATCATGAGAAAATGTTAGGGATCCTGCATTTAAACGTAGCAATCAAAGGCAACTGCTATGTCAGAAAACTCTCTTTAATAAAAAAAAAATCTGCATAATCTGTTGTATTTTTGTCCCCACAGCATGGGGGTGCAGGGTGTGGCTCAGAAGGTTAGGGCACTATGCCTGCGATTAGACTGCGACACGGTCAGCAGCGTGATGTCACTTGTGGGCCCTCTTCTGTATGCACATGGGGTGAGGGATGTAAATATCATCAGGAGTGTCCGTGCACCCCAGATTTTGGATCTATGGACTTTTTGTGTACCGGTGAGGGTCGAATGCACATGTGCAAGGAAATTGACTGGGTGTTTCCAGTAGGGGGCAGAAGGAAATTGACTGGGTGTTTCCAGTAGGGGGCAGAAGGAAATTGACTGGGTGTTTCCAGTAGGGGGCAGAAGTAGTAGCTGAGGTTATGGATGCTTCCGATAAGCAGCTGTGTGAGGAGAGCTGGAGATACCTGCTTATACAACTCATCATTGAAGGAGCACGACAACGCACTGTGGTGCATGACTTCCTGGAATGGAATCACCTAAACAAGGGGCAAAGCGTATTTCTGCAGGCAAAAATATCGAACTGCAATCTGCTGCCCCTCCAGATATGCAAATTTGACATTTGCAGTTTCAGATCTTTGCAAGTTGGCCACAAACAATTAAATGGGAATATTTTTGGAGCTTGCTGTAAGATCGCAGAAACTCACAGGACATGCAAGCCAAAACTATATAAATAATTTTGCATATGATTTCGATCACATAAAATCACATATACTAGTCTTATATATTTGTTAGTGTAAATGTATACTATACCAATATTAAAGTTATTCTTGGTTAACACACACAACTGTGGGATCTATGCATCTCGATTTGGGTACACCACACATCATGTCTCTGCAACCAGCCACACTCACATACTAGCTGTTTGACTGTGGGATCTTGGATTTCACTCAATTTTGTATTTTTAATAAAATACATGTAATTACATAAATGTAATGGTTCCATTGTGTGGACAGTAGCAACATTGCTTGTTTGGTAGCATTTCAACTTGAAATTAAAAGAAAATACTGTACAATGCAAGTACTGTATAACCAAACTCGCAATATACAAGTTCTCAAACTGAAATAATCCTATACATTTGCTAATGTCTACTGATTGTCTCCACTTGACTTGTGTTTTACTCAGTCATTTAACCTTGTTTTGAAAGGTGGCTGGAAGAAGCATGAAGAGCTAAATATATCCATTACAGAAAATTTAATTCCGTGTTGTTACAATGTCGCTGAAAACTGCAGTTTAATGACAAAAAATTTGGTTAGAGCACTCGTTAGTTTCAACTGCTCATTCAGCAAAATTTTCATTCTGTCCACTAGAACTGGTATGGTAAAAATATGAAATATTGTGGAATACAGTCCTTCCTTAAAATTGGTAACCTAACTGTTAGTAGCCAAGTATGGTAGCAGTTAGCACTAACAGCTTACTATGCCGACTATGTGTTCACTTTATATGTTTTGAATTTTTTACTAAAATGTTTACCTTGTCAGTGTATCCACATGCAATATATTAGTGAATGCATAAAACAGAAATGCACTGCACTTTAAAACAACCTTTTTGTTCTTATCAAATTTGCATATTTGTCTAATAAAATGTTTTTGTAACATGAAACCCATATTTGTTCACTAAGAAAACCTGTTTGCCATAAGTTCTTTCATTCATTCTCACACCTTAGACAGCTTATTTTAAAATGAAATCGATGGAATACGCAATTATAAAAATAATCAATAGCTGCAGTGCTGATAAATAGACTTTTTGCCGTTATTGTTCAGGCTAGCAGACTGATGGGTTGAAGTTAGGGGGCCCACGTATGATTTGAGCGAATCTTTCAGCCATAACTCTCGATTGTGACAAGGTCTCTGTATTAATATGTCCTACTGTACAAGAACACTGCATATGCAACGCACTTTAGTGTTTTTGTGTATTTGCATTGAACATTTAAGTTTATTGTTATTGTTAATAAACTGTAATCTGAGAAAATTAACTGTAAGGACTAGGCTTGGGTAGAATCAAATTTTTCATACCGTCAGATGTTTTTCAGACCATAACGGCATGTGGATAAGTGAAGCATGAATGAAAGCTTTAATCTCCAGTCACTCCAGGGACCGTCTGGCTCGGCTTTCTCAAAAAAAAAGCACCTGCTAAATGAATAATGTGATGCAATTTCCTGCGTGAGGTTGTTGTTCTTCCTCACTGAGACCTGAGCCACAGTTCACACACACCCGTTTTAATAGTGAACATGTATATGTGCCTCACCCACTACACTTGTTTTATAATAAGTCACATGTAATGCGTGCCTGATGTGTCACTCTTAGGTTGCACTCACCCTAGGCCATCCATGCCATGCAGTACCAAAGCACAGTTGACTAGTGTGATTGCACCACACCAAGCCCAGACACTTTTGGAAAAAGGCAGTCTGAGCACAATTAATTTAACTCGCACCTCTAAGGGCAAGTACGTGTAGTGTGATAGCTAACCGTACACGAGCACAGAACACAGGCATGACATTAGTGATGTGACTGGCACATGCATGTGTACAGGTACACTATACATGAACCGGACCTGGAAGGACCTGCACAGATCAGGTAGCAACAAACATTTAACAAACACGGCAGCAAAGGGATCACTTTGGTCTACGGCAGAGATGCAGTGTCTGCTGGAAATTTGGGCCTATGAGAGTATCCAGGAACGACTGGATTCAATATACAGAAAGTCATAGATAATTGGCAAAATACAGAACTATCTGCTTACATGTGCAGTACGATTACATGAAGATCTGTGTTGCTTCCTCGATAAATCAATAAAAGGGCTGTGTGTCGTCGCGCTTCAAAACGACTCCAAATAAACCACAAAATAGGGAAATTATTCACAAACTTTTCTTGCTACATTTCCTTAATACAAAAACTCACACGGTGATGTCAAAAGCATGTTTGAGTCTGGAATGTTAACTGCAATTGCAGCAGAGACCAGCAGGGGAGTGGGCAATCGTGCTCATGCAGAGAACAAAGCAACCAGGCCAACTGTGATTACGCCATTAGTGTCTCACTTACCGTTGATCACTCGTCTCTGGGCCTCTTCACGTCTCTGCAGGCGGCGAGTCCAATCAGTCGCCGTGACCTGACATGAAACGCAGACACAGAACCACAGATAATCTATAGAAATCACTGAATACAGCACATTCCCTTGCGGACTGAATATCTATGACATGAAGAAGGACAGAACACGCACAACAAAGCTTCTCCAACAGAACAACAGAGAACAGAGCGGGCCGAACGGGGAAGTAAGGCCTTCATGGTAACAGTAGGGGGAAGCTGGCTCTCACCCTGACTCGGACTAGTTCTGGGGGCCAGACCCCACCCCATATGAACTGCAGGTAGCTGAAGAGCACAAGGACACTCAGGAAGATGAAGTTGCTCGCCACGCCTAGCACTGCCGATGTCAGCGGGAAGTTGAAGAGCAGATACCTGAAGCCACAGGGTCAGGGCAATATTAGGAAGAACTTAACAGGACGCATTAGTACCACTCTGGAAGTCACTCTTATATAAAATTATCAGACAGTACATGGATAAAATGGCCCAGGTAAAGACAAGGAGCACCTGATGCCTGTGAAGTGAGCGTGGATCCGGAGCTGAGCTGAATAGATCTGTACTCTCCGAGACTGAACCTCGATCACTGCGCCTGTGGTGGGCAGGTACTGCAGGAACCACACCAGTAAGCACCACACCAGTATGGCCGAAAGGACACCAGCACTTCTACTACTGAAAAATACTGCAGCAATAGCAAGCCAAAAGTCTCGGCTAATCATCAGCACAGCACTCACTATTCACTCGGCCATTTCTATGTGGATAAGAGAAAAGTAGTAAAACTGGCAGTAGTCAAAAACCAGAAACCTCCATATTACACGACTGTAGGATGTACTGAACACCATGTTAGCTGCCTTCCTCATCCAATGTACCGTGGTAAATGATGGGTTACATCACATATTTTAGGAAAACCAGGATGTATCACGGGGTCCACGCTCACCGAATTCTCACTGTACGCGGGGTACAGCTCCACTTCGATGAGCTGCTTCTGCTCCGACATTCCGGACAGCAGCAGCGGGGAGAACAGCAGGGTACCGAGAGTCTGCAGCAGGCTGGAGCGGAAATGCAGCATGGCCTGATGGGATAGGAGAAGACTCAATACCCTGACAAGCCCCCGGGACTAAAATGCTGGGCCTGCATATGTGTTGGAGCGGTTTGGGAAACTGGGACTTGTGTGAAGCTCAAATGTAAAAACGGTCCTTGTGTGGACGGATTTCAGCGCAGGACAGAAACAAAGCAGACGGGGGGGGGGGGGGAAGGGAAGGGGGGATGAAAAAGCATGACGGGACGAAAGGAAACGGGGCCTTAACAGGGCGAGAACCAGAAAGGGGGAGGTGAATAACTTAAGGGGAGGGGGGGGG
>JAABNY020000002.1:25076729-25088521 GCA_015164015.2 Brevimyrus niger | reverse complement strand
GGGTGGGCGGGAAAGGAGTAGGGTAGAGGTGGAGAGAAAAGGGGGGGGGGGGGGGAGGAGGCAGGCAGAGGGGCAGGGAGGGGGGGGGGGGGGGGGGGGGGAGGGGGAAAGGGAAGGTGGGACAGAAAAGCATGTCGTGACGAAAGGAAACGGCGCATTCACAGGGCGAGAACCAGAAGAGGTGAGGTGACTACCTTAAGGCGACGGGAGAGGAAACAATCGCTTGAACCATGTGAAAAATGTACATTTAGGGTATGACAGAGCAGATTGTGACAGGACAGAGCAATGTAAGTAAGGGAGGATGAGTGTGACAACTAGTAAATTTGTGGAGCTAATTTTTCTGGTGAAGAGCCATGTCCAAAGTGATGCACCACATGGTGCTTACCGAACTGGGCAAAACGTCAACCTCCCAGTCTCGGTTTAAGGTGAAACTCATGCAACGCAGCACCTTTTCATAATCATTATTCCTTATCTGAGTACTTCCATCTTGTCAAACTGTAGATATAAGCCAGATGTCCTCATTATTGTAACACAGGCAAGCTAAGAGGGACTGGATTCCCCCAGGACAGGTGCTGCGAGTCTGCATCGAAGCAGCAGCAGAAAAAGCACACTCACAGAGCGGGAGATGGTGGAGATGATCTGTCCCTCCTTAGTGTAGCAGCTCATCTTGACCATGAACATACCCAGGTCCTGATTGACTGGAGACTCTGGCATCTCCATCTCTAAAGAGATTCTATACGGCTGCCCATACACCATTACCTGGTAGAAGAGTGTCACAGAAGTTAGCAAACATTAATTTACATTTAGCTAGCCTAGTTACAACTCAATCCATATTAAATCGGTTATTTAAATTTAAAAAAAAAAAAATAGAACTATAGTCTCATCATGACCCTACACAGGATAAACGCTTATGGAAAATGTATTGGATCGAAGGAAATTCCATCAACTATAAATGACAAAATTGCAGTTTGTAAAATATGTGAATGTAGGAATTACAGGAGGCACGTACATTAAATTAGCATATGGACTTAGTACAAGTTCTTACTTGGTCTCGCCCGTTCTTCAGCAAGGAGACATTAGCCGTGGGGAAGGAGCAGAGCACGGAACGGGAAGATTCACAGTCTGTCCTGAGAGTAAAAAGGCCACATGGACATTTATAGTATATGAACCTCTCTAACAAGATAAATAAATGGCTTTGAATCAGACTTTAATGCAAATATGATTGCTCATACAGACAACATTCTTTGTACAGACGCTCCTCTACTTGTGTTTTGTATCCCTTTGGGAGCCAGTGACTACAATTGCAATTAAAAGCAAAATGGCAAGAACAGAACTGTACGTCAGTCAAAAAGAAATTGATGCTTAATAAAAGGGAAACTTCTGTGTGAAGATATGTGCAGATACATTAAACATTGCCTGTCAATGGACTTATAAAACCAATTAATTTGAAACACGTGTCCTAAGGCTTTCTGTAAGCACCATATATACACTTACAGGTGTAAATACACATACAGGTGTAAATACACATACACAAACTGGCATAGTGGGCCACAGGTACCTGTAAGAATAGTGTACAGGGGTGCTGAAGCTGGCAGTGGGCATGTAGGAGTAGTAGAAGCTGCCATAGAGAAAAATGGCCACCCATAAGAGGAGCAGCAGCACGCAGAGCAGGATGGCGGCTTGCAGGAGCGTACGTCGGGCCCGCAGGACCAGCACGGCTGCCACGTCCTGCAGCCACAGCAGCGTCGGACCGACCAGGCTGCCCACATCCCCCGAGCGGGGGCCGCCATCCACACGGCACCCTCTGCTGGCGTCCATCTTCGTGATCAGCAACTACCGCTGGACTAATTCACTCTCTCTTGCTTACTGCTCTCTCATACCAAAAATGCTGCACACTATATTATATCTATACGTAATCAAACTGACTTCTTACATGTCTTTCAGTCTGCTGTGTACAGTCGGCAAAGCCTAATCTTAACTTAACGAAAAAGGTCATGCGAGTGTCTGGACATCTTGGGTCTGTTCCTGATACATTATATTTCAGTATCACCCTGACTGTTTTCCTCGAGCTAAAGAAATTTAAACATCCAGTTGTGTTGCTGCGCTTGGACCGGCATCCAGGCAAAATGGAAAAAGTTCTTGACCTGCCAAAAAGTAAAGTTGCTCAAGTTGTATTTCTCCTCTTTCACACAATGTTCCCAGGGTCTCTCGTGCACTGACCTGCGAGAGAACGTTAGAAACAGAAAATTACATCAAGTACAGTACAGACATTTTTTTTACTACACTTAGTGCTACTGTGCACTCTTTTTTCATGCTGGTTTGGTGTATCACTTTACATGAAACTGCCCAAAAATCCTGGAAACAAAACTTTGTGAGTGAAGATCATATCCTACAAAAACAGAGAATCCAGTTACAGAAGTGAATCAGATTAAACATTACATTTATATGTTTTATGGACTGTAGACAAAATTATGTTTACATAAAAAAAATCTATTGGCCATTACCACAGATCTATAGCGATACCTCTTAGACACATACGTAACATATGTAATATAAAACATATTACATATACAATCCATATGAGTGGGTGGGAGATTATATACAGCCCAACTGTTCCATTGAGTGTGAATCAGAATCAGACTGGTTTAAGCACTCCATTACCAATGGGCCATTTTCCTAGAATAAGGAGAATCAGAACAACTTGTTAAGAGAGTGTAGGGGGGTCAGAGGTGCCATAAAGGGGGCCTAAAATAATCTGGAACACAACTGAATTGCTAGGGGCCCAATATCTCTAGCGGCTCTTGTTGATATTACATCACTCATGATGGATGAAATCCAGGAATGAAGGCGTTTGCAGACCACAAACTACATACCAAGTGTCCGTTAAGTTTTACATCATTTTCAGGACATTACAATAAAGGCTTAGTGAGTGACCATGGTGACATCCTTCCCAAGTATACGAAAAAATGGAGATGGCCCGACCCCATAGATCAGAGCTGCCCAGTCCTGCTCCTGGAGAGGTACCACCCTGCAGAGCTTAAGTGTGATGTAACACACCTGATACAGATTATAAGGCCCCTCAGTTATATCTCAGTACAAGAACCAACATAGCTAACTCTAATACTGAGATATAAATGAAGGGCCTGATTATCTATATCACGGATGTTAAATCGGGGCTGTACCTAAGCTCTGCAGGGTGGTATAGCCCTACAGGATTAGGCAGCCCTGCCAAAGATCAATATTAAAAAAAATCCCGATAGCAACGCAAAGACGTTTTTGCAGAAAATCTGTTTGCAACAGAGAAAACCCAACCTTCCTACACAATAAAACTTATTTTCATCTCACGCTGGTATTAGAATACAAAATATTACAATTCAGAATTTTTAAATAACTAACAATAAGAATGAATGTCAACAAGATTTATTACTATATACAGCAATTTTAATGAACAACACTTGCGCAGTCGCACTAACTAAGCTAAGTGCCGTCTATAAAAAAAGGCTTTTAAAATGTTTTATCTTATACAGCTAAAGCTGATCCTGAACTAGAAAGTCTACCAAGGAAATAAGCACACGATCTTACGATTTGTACTACATACATGTCTAGGTAACTCACCTTTTATTCTCTCGATAGTCATGAATAATGCCATTAGGTCTTTGACTAAAAGCGGACTTGATCGTTTTTAACTGTGGAATTCCAAATCACCTTTACATGAATATAACAGCTTGAAGCAGCATTTTACGTAGCTATGCACAGCACGGCGCTTACAAGCTCAAACTATGGCAGCCCTAAAGAGACATGCGTCCTTCGCAATTTAGGTTTCAACACGCCTTCCTGCTGCGTTTTTACTTTACCCATCTCGCCCCGTTTCCGCTCCCTTCAACTAAGTAACGAATCTATTCACGCAGTTTTAGAAATTAACCATTTCACTTTGCTTTACTGGCGAATTGGGAACTATATTAATTGTTTGCATAATCTATTGGGATTTACCTTAGGTTTATGTATAGCGATATATCTCTTGGACACTTGCGTAATATGTGTAATGTGAAACATATAATATATACATATAAAATACATATGACTCCAAAGAGATGGAGGAAGAACCTGTTAGGAAAAGAGATTGGGGGAGAAGCAGTAGTACTGTCAAAGACAAAGGGGAGGGAGCCATGGCAGCTGTTCCCATGGTAACGGAACAGAAGGAACGGGGCATCTGATCAACCACTGAAATGCTAAAAGCATACATGTTTTATGCCTCGAAGCACATTATCAAAAGCAAATTGCATCACGCTTGACAAATCAAGGATCTTTGCGTTTTGTATATATATAGGACTGCTTTGTCGTTCTGAGATTAACTATCTCAATTAGAAAATCTCTTTTCATTGTAACAGCCAAATATTCAATGACTTGAAATCAACATGAACTGCTACAAGGAGAAACTATTTTCAATAAGGAGTAGTACTCAGTACCATCTACATCTTTCATTTCCCTACCATACAGACCCAAGAGATGGTATATCCCAGCCCAGCCCAATCCAAACCAGAAATTGACTACAGTGTACTTCCATATTCATCATTTGGCCCGTTCCATTAGCCAGAAAAGGGAGGTTGTGCAGCAGTAGAGGCACTGCAATACAATGTAACAGAACTGCAGTGCGCTGGAGTGTATGCGAGTACTGTAACATCAGCTCTGTCTATGAGGGTGGGGTCTGGCTGAACTGGAACCTCAGACACTGTGTGAAAAACACCAAAGGAGCAGGAGAGCAAAGGAGAGAGGAAGCACCAGGAGAGGAAGACGACAAGGGTAAGTGAGGGGGGGAAGGAGGGAGACGACAAAAGGATTGCCTTTCATTATCTGTTTCGAGTCATCCTTCCATTTCTCTTTCTGCTTCCATTCTGTTGTACTTGATTATTTTACTAATGCACAATTTCCCATTAAACCACAGAGTGCTCTCTTAAATTCGGTTTCCCACTGTATTCATTTGTGTATCTATCAGCTCGTGTGTGATTTCAGACGAAGAGTGAGAGGTGATTTAGGATGCTTGCTCACTGGAGGTGGGCAGTGCAGATTATTGATTCAATGTGGATGTTACTCGGATACAAAGCCTATGATTTTACACCATGCTGTGCATTTTTGTTGTCTGTAGCATTGATCTCAGTAATAAATCGTATGCATCTGAATGTCTATATGGTGACAGGCAAATATACTTGATATTGTAGCTCCAAATCAAAAAATATGGTGTACACACAGGAGTGAAAACATTATTTAACATTCAAAGTTAAATTTAGACATTTTGCAATTCTGAAAGCCTGGCTGATTTTCTATGTGATGTTCTTGTGAACCAGCTGTCTTTGAATGGCACCATAAAATCGATCAAGACAGTATTCCACAAAATGTATTTAATGTTTGCAAACAGAATAAAATCATGTATAAGAATATTATTGTAGTACACAGCGTAGATCTCAAAGTACAACCTTTCACAACAGTCATGTATTCTTTGTGCATTACACTCTATTTCTATTTTAGTATTTCTCTGGAAAAAAATGGTTTTCTGGGACAGAGGGCTTTTAGTATGAAGGAAAATGACACCAAAAGAATTGTCCTTGGAGGGACAAATTGAGAAATAATGATTCAAGAACATGTTGAGCGCATTTTTCAGTGGGTCAGACTTGAACCATTCAAGTCATTTGTTGCATCTGGTGAAACATTGTGAAATTGAACATTAAGCTAGTTTAGAAGTTCATTCAAATAATTTTTAGCGGACCGAAGACAGCTAAATTTAAATATGTATGAAGCAAATGTAATCAGTGGTGAGGTAGAAATTATTAACTCCTAATGCTATAATAATAATAATATAATAATAAAGATTAATTAGAGCAGTGTTTCCCAACTGAGTCCTCAGGGACCCACAGATGGGTCACATTTTTGCTCCCTCCCAGCTCCCTGCCAGACAGCCCACATTTTTGCTCCCTAGCTGGGAGGAAGCAAAAAGATGCACTGTCTGCAGGGCACCTAGGACCGGGTTGGGAAACACTGAATTAGAGCATTGCTTCCCTTGGTTGTTCAACTTGTGCTAAGAAACCTGTCTGACATGACAGAAAAGGAATATTTTAGCAATGTGACCCAATAAGAGAAGTAGTACTATTCAATAATGAGGAGATGAATATACATTAATACCGCCTAGCCATACATCAATACAAACTGGCAGAGAGTATGTCAAAATAGAAACGTCATTTCATTTGAATAATTTCACATATGTAATATTCCAGGTCGATTTGTAGAGCTGTTGCTTGTGCATTTTTAAATTACACTACAGGGAATGTTAGAAATGTATAATGCTTAAATTATTACTAAAATAATACAATGCTAGGTGTAAATGTGTATGAATGTTTTTTTTGTGTATTTTGCAAAGGGTTGGCACCCCATCCTGGGTTATTCCTTGCCTCGCACCTGTAGTTTCCAGCATAGGATCTGAGATCCCCTCAACCCTGCATATAACAAGCCCATATGGATAACAAATGGATGGATGGATGGATGGATGGATGGATGGATGGAAGGATGTATGGATGGATGATACAGTGCCTAAGGAGATGCTAATTTGTATTAGCAAGTTTGTTAAAAGGGGGCTGATTGACTACATCTGAACTTAAAAATACAGTCCATAGAGGAGCCTCATGCCCTTCGTGTTTGCATGTGTGTGGCAGGATGAAAGGAGACACCCCTGTGAATAGCACCATGAGTGTTGGTCAGGCCAGGAAGCTTGTGGAGCAGCTGAAGATTGAAGCCAGCATGTGTCGGATTAAGGTGAGTGTGGGGCACCCTGCCCACCGGCACTGTATCTTACTCAGCATGCTATCACTTATAAGTCGCTATTCCTTCATCCTTCATCTGGGTCACACACTTTCCTTTCAGCCTCATTCCCAGCAGGCATTAAATAAATTAAGTGAAACACATGCAGCTCAAGCATCCATCCATTGATCTACCAACTGTGTTTCAGTACAGAATCACATAACGGCTCAAGCTGTAATCCCATAAAGGGGATTTTTTTGGGGGTCAAAAAAGTTGTTTATGACTTTACCAAAACCCTGAAATTTATTTAACTGTTTATTATAAATTCACAAACAGGGTGTCCTGTTCACATGCCACTGAACCCAAAATCCATATGTTGTTCCATAAGCATTTACCCCATTCAGGGTCATGATAGGAGGCAGAAATCCCTCTGTAATAATTACAGGACTAAGATGTAACAGCCATAGCATGGCGGTGCTGTGGTTTACCTAATCCCTCTGGAGACCCGAGTTCAGTTCTCTACACCAGTGTATGGAGATTGCATGTTCATGTTCTCTCCATGCCATTGTGGTGGTTTCTCCTCAAAAATTTAATAATTCAAATGTCTGCTTTTGTGGGTGAGGGACAAATGACGCAAATTAAACTTTGGGGACCACACGTCCCACCAGGTTCCTATACCCCTGTACCTGCAGTACAAAAACATGGATTATTCTTCTTGTGTTTGGGAGGTACTCTGTGACCATGTTCAGGACAAGCAGTATGGAACATGAATATTAAATATGTCTTTTTTTGGTTAAAAAAAAAGTTATACTTAATAGTTGTTTCAGATATCCACTGAAGCACTGTAAGTAGGAGGTTTGGTTTATGAGGTGAAGGTTCGGGACTCAGTGCCCTGACAACAATTTTACAAATCAGATAATTCTCCGAATCTCAAGTCCTGCTTTATGACGGTTAAATTTATGATTCTTTTTTCCCACCTGCAGGTGTCAAAGGCTGCTGCGGACCTGATGGCCTACTGTGACGCCCATGCCTGTGAGGACCCCCTCATCACCCCTGTGCCCACATCCGAGAACCCCTTCAGGGAGAAGAAGTTCTTCTGTGCTCTGCTCTGAGAGACACGGGAAGATGCTGGCACATATCTACACCAAGGAGGAGCAGCCAGATGGAAACAGGGGGTCTGCCGGGATGACAGTGAACACACGTGTAATTATCTACAGCAGTATTTCCCAATCCGGTCCTCGGGGACCCGCAGATGGTCCACGTTTTTGCTCCCTTCCAGCTCCCTACTAGGAGCTGAGAGGGAGCAAAAGACGTGGACTGTCTGGCAAGGAGTTTGGAGGGAGCAAAAACGTGGACCGTCTGTGGGTCCCTGAGGACCGGGTTGGGGAATACTGATCTACAGTTTTGATATTTATACACTTAAAGGTCAAAATACTTTTGCCAAGTCTGATTTTAAAAATGATTTTGCCATTGTTTTTTAATCCTTGATTTTCATACATGTATTTATTTAAAATTGGTCAGTATTACTGCACACAGGGTGGAAAGCAAAGAAAAGAAAAAAACAAGCACTATAAACTCAAAGTATAATTTGCCACTTTTACAAGTGAAACAGTATTTTTGCCTTGATAACGTTTTTGGATTAGTTTGAGATCAAGTTTACTAGGCCTGAGAGATCAAACTTTGTTATTTGAATAAAATTGGAATAAAAAAAATATTTACATAATCAACAGCTGAAATCTACCTCCTGTACCAGCACAACATGACATTTTCAGTGATTGGTACTGGGACTGCCAGATTTATCTCTATCATGACGACAAAATTTATTTGTTACAAATATGGTCATAGTGTCTGATATAATGTGTATTACAACCCCAAACCATGCATTTACCCATTGATATTTATAGCTATCTTTCTGGAATAAATTTTATACCAGTCTTTTAAATGTTAAATATACTATTCTTTAATTTACCACTTAAGCACAACACAGAATGAAAAATGGGGAAATATACATTTTATCATCTATCTTTAAGCTAATCTGTATCCATGAAAAGTGGCAATTTACACTTTGAGACACAAATGTACACACGGTTAAACAGTGGGAAAGTGAATGAGATGAATTGTCATAGCTGTGTGAGCTTGTGCATAAATTGTTGAAGAGAGCCTGAAAAAGCGTGACAGTGTGTGTCTGTGTGCAAAATCTGAGGGGGTGGGCTGTATAAAAGATCTTAATAAAGGCCCCTGTCACCATTATCTTGTGGAGAACAATTGATGTCTGTGTCGCTTTTGTAAATGTAGAAACAATTGATAACACACAAAATGTAGCTGCAGGATTGCCAAAAGCCTACATATTAAAGTATCAGTAAAAGCAAGAGATTAAAATTAATTTAGTATTTGAAACATGTAAAATGTAAAATTTGATAAATATATGTGAATCTATATGTATTTATACCACTTACCATCAGCTACAAAAACAACCCAGCACATACAATCAACTTAAGACCAAAATTCTGGGTTAATTATCCAGCATGGTTGTCTTCAATACATGTTTTGGAAATTGAGTTATTCCTTTCGAAGACACTTGTAAACATGGTATCCCCGGTAGCATTTAATATCAGGCTTCCAAGCCTGTCTGAGCTGCCTGCAGCCCTTACCTCACATGGTTTTACAGGATAGGCAATGGGGAGGTGTTTGCGTAGAGCAGTGACCAGTATTACCATGCTAGACCAAGCTACTACACTTCAATTTATAATTCCCCTCAATTTATTTTGAACGCCCAGACTGCCATCATCGTAAGACACATTACTACCTGTAGTATTCAGCATAGAAAGAAATACACAGAGCTTCCATTAACTGGCCGAGAGCTATTTGATAGTTTACAGACACTGACACATTATGACAATTATTCCCATGGTATTATTGCCTGTTTCAAAAACAGACATCCAGAGACCATTACAGTACTTATAATGGTAACCTGTTGTGCAACTCTTGCAAAGCAAGCATCAAGCAAGCAGAGTAATTACAAGTTACGCTGAATGGTGCGTACACTGGTCAAAAGCAAGTATCATACTTAGAAATTCAGAAAAAAAATACAAACCCTGGAAAACATAATTCTACATAAACAATTGCTACCCTTACAACGTAAGTCATAACACGCCGAAAATTGCCTCAAAACACTGAAACGCTGCTAAATATTAGGAGTTCAGTCAAGTTTGCAGAACAAACAGTTAAATGTACGGTGTCAACACCCGCAATGTCTAGGTCTGATAGGGTAAGTGATGCTAAGCTGGACCTATATGCAAAAAAGTATATCATAAAATTCTATTTACTAAAGTAATCTTGTAATATATAAACATAGTAACAGCGTTCTGTAATACACTAAAATAAAACTATAACTTTAAAACGTCCTGTCTAGCGTATTTCTTTCTTTAGCAGTGAAATGGTTAATGGAAGGGCAGAAGAATTTTAACTTGTATTCTACAATTATTTATATTTATTTTTTTCGTACCTGCGTACCATACTTAAGCACCTAACCAGCAGAAGACATTGGACTCCGGTTTATGGTGGGTTAAAATGAAGCAAAATATAAATATACTGGTCTTAGCAATGGGGTTTTACTCAAAGTCCGCAAAAACAGTTTATGCTGTGGGAAGCGCCATCTTAATTCGCTTAAATCCCCGGGACAGATGGGAGGAAAACGTCATGCCCCCTCCCAACCCCAAAAGCGCGTCAAAACAAACGCGGCGCTACAGCGGTCAGTCGGGGTAGAACGTAGTCCGAAGTGGCCAGATCGCTTAAATTACAGATCAGAAACCCACCGCTGACTGATCTCTTGTTCCTTTTATTTCGGCCAAGATGGAATCTAAAAACCTGCGTCTATGCTCCATCACATGCTTTATAATGCTGATTTTTAATGCTTTAGTTATGGCCCTTGATGGGTCTCCGGAGCACGGTGTTACCGGATCACCTGGTCAGCCGGTTCGTTTGCCGGATTCCGACCCCGGTTTGCAGAAGGCAGTAAGGTTTGCCGAGGGACGGTACAACATGGGATCCAACGGAATTTATCTGCGCAGAGTTATAAGGATCATCTCTGCCCGTAAACAGGTATGGTATTTTAAATTAAGCTATTATAAGAAATAAAGCAAGTAGGAATTTTGACAGTCACCCACATGACTTCATAAATTAGTATTAAACTTACAAGTTGTTGGGCATTGTTGCTCATTTAACTGTGAAGAATTAAAAGGTAGTTAAATGTAAAGTGTTCGACAGACAATGCATCGTTGCGTATGCGCTGAATCGTGTGACGAGCATGTTAATTATCCCTAGTTGTTTGTCATCTTCAGGAGCACATAACGATACACCCTGTTTAATAAAAATAAAATACTTTTTAGTCGAGATGGTTTTTCATTACATCAGATGTTGCAATTAAACGTTGCAGCGCTTCACATTTTGTGTAACATTGTGATCGTGGATTTGATATTGAATCGCGAATAACAATATTTGCTAATACTATTTTTAATTCTATCGAAATATTTTATGTTTTATAAATAATACAAGCTGTATAAGATTTCTAAAATCTGAATTGCACGTTGAATGTGGTTATTAAAAACTGATATTACACCCACTGACAGCAGCAACGCAGCACGAGTTTAGTAACGATCGTACCTTGTCATTTGTAACGGAGGTTGAACGTAACGTCCGTGTAGGATTTGGATGTCTGGGAATGACGGTGTGTTTTTCTGCTACAGCTGGTGAAGGGGGTGAAATACAGCATTGTGGCCGAGCTGGGGAACACTCTGTGTAAGAAGTCGGAGGTTTTGGCTGACTCCGCCGTTTGTGACTTCCATGATGAGCCCAACAAACTGAAGGTTAGACATGATCGCTCGTCATTGTGGAGACCCTTCTTACTTATGCCTGCACACATACCTACCCAGCTGCTGGTAAAGTCACTGGTGGTATGCTGATTTGGTGTGGGTTTTTCTCAATATAGGATGTCTCATTATATATAT
>JAABNY020000002.1:25057576-25076629 GCA_015164015.2 Brevimyrus niger | reverse complement strand
ATAATGACATCTATTTTAAAATACATTTAAAAAAAAAATGCCATTTTTGTTGGGGTAGGCCAATGGAGGGTTTTCACATACACATGGTGCTGTTTGGTTATCTCATTGGTCAAATAACAAAAATGCTAAATAAACTACACATTTTTAAGTTCATATTTAATTTAAAAGTTCATCTTTTGAGTGTGTCCTTGGAATTGCTATCCACCCTGTGATATTGGGGTAATTGGCCCTTTAAGAAACTAACCTTTGACATCAATCACATCACAATTTTCCATCGTCAATGGAGTGAGCACAACTCCTGCATCCTCAGTGCTTATTCCTATTTTCCTGACGTTTCTCATATTGTGTCTGTGGTTGGCTGTGGTTTAGCGTAACACATCCATCTTGGCATTCCACCATATCCTCATCCCCCTACTGTGTTTCCTTTGCTGAGTAGACAAGCCTTTTTTGGGGTCCCAAACGCACCCTGTACTAATAATGCCCCATATATCATTTATAAGCAGAAGAGTGTAAGTGTCTCTGTCAGTCTGTCATCGGGTTTTGTGTGTGTGTGTGTGTGTGTGTGTGTGTGTGTGTGTGTTTACCTCCACCAAGTCTGACACCATTTGTTGTTCACCATTTGTTGTTCAGTGTCTGGTCAGTGTTTAATATGTCGCCATGACTGAGTGACAAAGACAGTACTTCTCCACTTGAGGAGATGGATGTTTGATATCTTCAGAACTTTGGCAACGTATAGGAATGTTTTGAGAACATCTTAAGTCTGAGCTAGTTGTGTTTCTGCTTTTGTCAGGATGCTCATCAGATTAATCACAAGCTTTTCATCACATGGCTTAGACCATCTGACTCAAAATCTCTCAGGCACATGATTTCAGGCCAACATGTAGTAACCCCTCTTCCCAGACCGTATGCATCAGTGCCTGATTCTATCACTTCAGTTTTACAGTGCAGAAATCTACCTAAAGCCATAGGTTCCATTCATTAAAAAAGCTGAGTAATTTAAATCGGCTCTCTTCACTCACCTGGTGTATGTTCAGGATTCTGGTCCATATTCTTTTGGTGATATAAAATTTTCTGCCCTAAATTTAAATGCTTTTTCCCATCATTAAAATAATGAACGATGATCATTCTCTCTTCATGTCTTCATGGTGCTGCCCATCCCAGACGGAGGTGTGTGCGTTTGAGATTTGGGACCTACCGTGGTTCAGCACGACCACTCTGCTCAAACAGAAATGCCAGCCAGACGGTGAGTGTGAGCCTGTCGGTACTGCTGGGTAGGAGGAGTTCCTCACTGCTTAAAGAGGACCTGCTATACTCTTCTGGTTTTTTCCTTTCTGTTAGCGTGTCTATGTGTATGTAAATGGTCTGGAAACTATTAAGGCCCAAAGTCCCCGCTCTTCATTAATCTGCTGGAAATGCCTAGTTAAAGTTGTATCCCTGTCTTCTGTGACATGGTGAGGTCATCTCGTAACACAATCCTTATTGGCTCCCCACCTGCAAGGATCTGTCTGCAGTCTACAAGACAGGGGCAGAACGTGTAGGGCAAGCTGACCATTCAGAGAACACTAAGCTCTTTGGGGGTGGGGCTTAAAGCTCTAACATTTTAGACAGTTATAGACAGAGTAAATACAGATGTCAAGCATGAGAAAAATAATATGATTTTGGAACATTGAAGCATATAAGGAGCGGTACGGTGGTGCAGTGGTTAGCATTGTCAAGTCTCTGCCAGGGTTCCATGTGTGTAGAGTTTGCATGTTTTCCTTGTGTCATTATGGGGTGTCCTCTTTGTACTCCTGTGTCCCCCCCCCCCACAATCCAGAAAAATGTTGAGGTTAATTGAAGTTGCCAGATACCCTATTGGTGTGAATGGTGTGTGAATGTGCCCTGTGATGGGTTGGTGCCCCATCCTGGGTTGTTCCCTGCCTTGTGACCATAGGCTCCAGACCCCCTGCAACCCTGAATAGGATAAGCAGTGTTGGAAAATGGGTGGGTGGATGAAGCATGTAAATGTATTCTAGTAGACCCCCAAAATAAAACCATGAACAGTGAAAATGAGGATAAGATGGCTGCTTCAATTGAGCTCCAGTGTTATTGCAGTGATTTGAGGCTGGGTGATTAAGCTGAACTGATATGAGTGCCATTCATGTTTTCTCTAGCCTCCAACACCGAGAACACCGAGAACAGCCAGATTGATGCTGGGGCTCTCTCTCCCAGCGCCCATGACAAGGTAATGGAAAACCAGTATATCTGCCAGCTATTGTCACTTGACATACAGACTCGCCCCAGGTTACGATGGTCCGTGTTACGATATTTTGACTTTACAATGGGTAAATGTTTTTCACTTTCAGTACATTATTCAACATTTTCTTATAAAATAGGCTTTGTGTTGATGATTTCGCCCAACTGTAGGCTAATGTAAGTGTTCTAAGCATGTTTAAGGTAGGCTAGGCTATGAAGATGAGTTTAAGTTAGGTATAGTGTATTGGAATCCATTTTTGCCTCTTGATATTTTCACCTTACAATAGCTTTATCAGAAAGTAACCCTGTTGTAACCTGGGGAGAGGCTTTATTTCAAGCTTGTTTGTTGTAGATCTTGTCCATGTTTATTCACCCGATAGTGCTAGTAGTTCAACACCAGGATTGTGTGCTTGCATTCCTGTGCGTTTGTATCGGTATTTTCACATGCATTCTCTATACTTCAGTTAGTGACTCCATTTTGCAGTTTGCTTTTAACTGCCATTGACTGAGGTCCTATGCAGGTTGTACCTCACCCTATGCCCTGCCCATTTAGCATAGGCTCCAAAATCACTGCAGTGTTCACATGATTAGCACCTGCTAAAGGTGAACTCACAGATGAATGTTCAGTGGATGCTCAGCGACGTTGTGCTTTTGCTCTCCTTCATTTGCTTTTTTTTTTTGTCCCAGAAATCTGTGGAGCTCTTATCCGAGTTTAAAGAGTTTGTAGCCAAGTACAACCGGAGTTACAGCAGCCAGGAAGGTAGGAGATGGTGCCAACATTCATTTAATTATTGGCCATCAAATGTTTACCATTATGGATGATTTTAAAAAAAAAATTTTTTTTGAACTGTTGAATACTTAATAAAATATTTGTCAGGAATTGCTGTGGTTTTTATGAGCCCAATATGTAAGTGTTAAGTCACAATATATAAGTGAACAAGACCCCATTTTTTGAGAAGGACCTGTATACTCAGAGTTTGTGTAAAAGGTTAGATGTTCAGCTATGGTGTGTAAAACTTTGGCCCTGTTACGTCACATGGTGGCTCAGTGAATGAATCCTTCTGTGTATGAATCATGCGGATCAGAGCTGCATACTGAAGTCTGAGTCAGCAAAAGGCCACAGGTCCTGTAACACTGGTTTTCTTACCTTGACAGAGGCTGACAAGCGGCTGCGCATTTTCCAGAGGAATATGAAGACTGCACAGACCCTGCAGTCATTGGACCAAGGGTCAGCAGAGTATGGGGTCACCAAATTCAGTGACCTCACAGGTGTGTATTCATGCACATGTGTCTCTTGTCATTCAAAGATACTATTTTTCATGCTTGTTTGCAAGTGTGTTACTGATTTCATTAATCATGGAGTTTTCCCCCAATGTTTTAAATATGTCCTATGGGTCTCTATTTCTGTGCATAGAGGATGAGTTTCGGTCACTGTACCTAAATCCTCTCCTGAGCCAGTGGAGTCTCCAGCGGCCCATAAAACCAGCACCACCAGCCAACAATGCGGCACCACCCAGCTGGGACTGGAGAGAGCATGGGGCCATTAGCCCAGTCAAGAACCAGGTGACAGGAAGCAAACGAACATATGAACACAGCCATTAATATCTGCCCCAGTTTCCCAACCCGTACACAGTCTACCGGGAGCTGGAAAGGAGCATAAATGTGGACTGTCTAGCAGGGAATTAGGAGGGAGGGAAAATGTGGACCCATTAAATATTTAGTACTTAAGAAATATCAACATATCAATATTGAATCTTGTTTCAAATTATATTTGTAGATAACAGTGATTTAATTGCATGACCGATGGAAAAAACAAGAAACAAATTCACTTGTTTCACAAAAGAAATGAACTAAGATCTGCTAAATAAATAAACTGTAAATGTGGTTTTGATCACCTGGTGTTGTGCATGGCATTAATATTCTGTGTATGGTGTACCTTGGCCCAATGCTGTACTTATGGTCGTGTGACAGGGCTTATGTGGATCATGCTGGGCGTTCTCAGTCACCGGGAACATCGAGGGTCAGTGGTTTCTAAAGAAAGGCAAATTGCTGTCTTTGTCTGAGCAAGGTGAGCATCTGAATGTCTGTTTCCTCTGTCATGCTGTCCTATTGATGGTGGAATCCCGAAATAATCATTAAGCTTCACTTCGTGTGTCTCTCCGACAGAGCTGGTAGACTGTGACCGCCTCGATCAAGCGTGTGGGGGTGGGCTCCCCTCGAATGCTTATGAGGCCATCGAGAAGCTGGGTAGGAGGAAGTGAGGTGGCAGAGGACTGGAGAGGTGCAGGCACAAGAAATCTGAAAGGTTGTCCAGCTACTTTCTCTAACCTCCATGTGTGCTGCTGATTTCAGGAGGCCTGGAGACTGAAATCGACTACAGCTACATCGGACACAAACAGAGCTGTGGGTTTTCCTCGGGGAAAGTGGCGGCCTACATAAATGGCTCCGTTGAGCTGCCTAGGGATGAAAACGGTGAGAAGCTTGGGAAGATAAGGCCAAGTGCGGGAAAAATTGAGATTTGAGGGGAGAAAGGAGATCAGGCAGCTGGAATGAGCGTGCCTTTGATTGTCACATTCTATTCAGTTCTGTAGCTGTTGGTGAAAGATGAAGTTGCCTTGTTTGTGCATGCAGAAATCGCAGCATGGCTGGCAGAAAATGGCCCAGTTTCCGTCGCTCTCAATGCTTTTGCGATGCAGGTACTGTATGGTCTCTGGATCCCCCCTTGTAGGGAGCACAGCCCACAGCTTCTCTTCATTCCTGACACTGCTCACGCTCGTGTTTCCCTCGTCTTCTCTTTCACTGCTTCCCTGTCATCCCTCAGTTCTACCGCAGAGGAGTGTCTCGACCCATGAAGATCTTCTGTAACCCCTGGATGATTGACCACGCGGTGCTGCTTGTGGGATACGGAGAACGTGAGCCTTACACACAAAGACGCATGCACACACACTTTAGTGTCCTCCTGGGGTCCATCTGTGTGTCGTGTACAAATATGCAATGACCTTCAACCTCCCTGACATTGCTTTCCCCTGTGTGCAGGTAAGGGAATTCCATTCTGGGCCATTAAAAACAGCTGGGGTGAAGATTATGGAGAGCAGGTGGGAAATGCTCTTCTCTCAAATGTCCACACACACATGCTTATACATGTATACCCATCTGGTCTGAGGTTGAGGCTGATTGTGAGCAAGTACTGGATGAAGAGTTGGACGTTGGATGGACAGAACCATACTAAACCGTATTTCTGCCCATAACAAACCAGCTGAGTCTGTAATTATTAAGAAACTAAGTGAGGAAATTCTGTTGCCCTAAATAATATCCTGAAAAAGTCACACAGGCAGCAGTAGTGTGCAGTCATAAGACTCTCTTGCTAGCCATAATAAAACATTTCAGATGGTAGTCTGCATCTGAAAACCAATGTAATGGCTATATTAGTAGAATCATTAAAACTGTGCTGCATTAGCTCATTTTCGACACATTTCATTAGTTTTTTTACAGTAGTATATTGTAAAGGTGGCTCGATAATGGCAAAAATCATAATCATGATTATTTAACACGGTTACTCATTGGGGCAGCACACTATTAGTACTATTGCCACACATCTCTGGGACCCGGGTTCAAGTGTCCACCAAGGTTCCATGTGTCTGGAGTTGGCATGTTTTTCCCATGTTGTTGTAGGGTTTCCCTCACAGTCCAAAAACATGCCTAGGCTGATTGGAGTTACCAAATAGTCAGGCGAATGAGTGAATGGTTTGTGTGTGCCCAGTGATGGATTGTTCCCTGCCTGAATAGGATAAGCAGTTTCAGAAAATGGATGGATGGATGACTCATTCACTTTGGAAAAATCAAGTATTTTTATTGTCTTTTTAATAGTGGATTTCCTTGAACTCTATAGTTCAACTGTGAAACAAGTAAAACGGGGTGTGCTTGATTTATGACAAGAGAAAACAGGAGCATTACAAAAGGATATGTGGCACAATAGTCATTTTGTCTGGATTAGTTGGAAAATTGTTTGGAAGCCAAAATCTCTTTGAAATTCATTTATTGCCCTGCGGCATGTATTATTGTTGATTTGTTAATGTGTTCGACTGGTAACACTCGTCTCTGTTTTGCAGGGTTATTACTACCTCTACAGGGGCTCCAGGCTGTGTGGGATAAACAGAATGTGTTCCTCAGCTGTGGTGAACTGAATGTTCAACCATGACAGTGCAGTGTCTACTGAGTAGCATTGGAGAGGATATTCCCACCCCCCACCATAACACACAAGGGACAGAATAGCTGTTAAATGAAACACACCAAAATTAAAGTGTTCAAAGGAAATATCAAACATAAAAAAAATAAATGGCAAAAATATGATTTTATTTTGCTATAAAATTCCTTGACTATTTTGTAGTTTGTTTTAAATAGACTTTTATCAGAATATTATAGTACAGTTGAAAGGTCACATTACATAGCATATTTTGATTTTAGTGTTTGCTGTAACAAATTAGATTTAAGCTTTGTCACATTTAATCTTAAGGTGTGGAGGTTTTTACAGATGGGTGCAGTGTAACATCAGCAGCCGTATGCTAGAATTACTTTCTGAGAATCACATGCTTCGTATTGATACTCATTGATTCCCCTCCGTAGTGGCTGGACCAGTGGTATAACACAGCTCATTCTGGATTTCAGTAAAAATGCCATTTGATGGAACTTAGGGAATTATTTTGGATATTCGTGTGATATGCATTGTCATTTTGGCAGGAAAAACATGGAATAAATAAAAACTGCATTTTCCTCCATTACTGTGTTGCTATTGTGTTTTTTTTCCCCCAAGTTAAATGGCCTGACAACTATAATCAAAAACTAAACTACATAATCTGTGTAGTAGCCAGAGGTGGAGAGTTCAGGTCCAGCAAGTACAAATCCAGACCAAGGTTTTGTTTTAACCAATCAGTTGAACATAGTCACAGACTTCTCAACTGGTTAATTGCAACAAAACCGTGGTCTGGATTTGTACTTTCTGAACCTGAATTTTCCACCTCTGGTAGTTGCGCTCCTAAAAATATCTAGTATTGAACAGTGATACCCTGGGGTCACTTAACTTCAGATTCCAAGTTGAATTACAGGACTAGCCCTTAAATACAAATCAGCCAACAGATAATGCATGCAAGAAAAGTTCATATGACAGTTCTGTTTATTTAAAAAACAACTGAAACATAAAAAACCACTGGGTTGGGTTTTAAATAAAACTTGAGAATTTGTAAAGGATTTTTAACCCCTGTTCACAGTCACAAAAGAACTTATCCAGTGTCAGTTACTATGTAGCTGTTTTAATCATAACACGATAGCAGCAAACTTCCTCTAAAATCATCATACAAGTCAAAGGTTATATTTCACTTTATTTAGTAGGTTGTGTAGGCCTGGATTTTTTCCAATACCTCTAAGAGCTGAGCATGCCTTGGGAGTTCTCATATCACAAAACAGGACTGCCTTGCAATTCTTTATTTAAAATACAACACTTACATCAGGGTGAGAAAATCCAAGAAATTACCAATTAAAGCGTTACCAAATACTTAATAAAACTGTACCCCAAAGTGAACATGTTTTAGGATATTAAATTTTAAATTTAAAATAAAAAAGAACAATTTCATGTTGTAGTTAAAATATTCCTTCAGATTCAATAGTACTAATTCCATTATATCCATCTGTATCAGTCATTCCTCCGAAAACCGAAACCCAACATACACATTGTAAGAGGTACTGTGTGCGAGGAACAGTCTATACACAGTGTAGGAGAACGTGGATGATATACAGATTGTGGTGGCAAATCGAGCACTGGAGACGACGCGGATGAGACTGTGAGAAAAGGCACAGTGCCAGAGGGTGGGATTACAGGAAGGAGTCGCACCATTCACGTAGACAGCTGTAGCAGTCGCCCTGCTGCTTGGCATTAGCGCCACAGGTGTCCTTCAGCCAGTCACGAAACAGTTCTTCATCTTTTTTTAGCACCAAGAACTGGCCCAGGACAACATATGCCTATGGGAAGAAATATCAGTAAGGGAGGCTATGGAGGAGACCCAACATTCAATAAGACACATCAGTACTACGTGAGACAGAAGAAATCATGCTGGCATACATTAATGAGTGCATGCCATAAACACACCTTATCAAAGCCTTTCTCCTCCAGTCGTTTCCCTAAAACCTCCCCGATTCCTGCCAGCGCCATCACAGACTTCTCGCCCATGGGCTCGGCTACGAATTCCTTGTGTTTTTGGGATGTCGATGACATTCTGGCTGTCTGCCGGGCCCTGTATCAGCTACCCAAAGCGGGTGGACACACAATCATTTGTTGTTCTTATTTAAGACACAAGTCTTACAAGTGTAATGTATATCAGAAAGCACTATGCAGTCTTAAAACCCTTTTTAGAGAAGCAAAATGAACAACAGAAAATAAACTATTACATGACTGTTCCCTCTGTGAAATTAATACACAAATACTATCTTGTATTATCATCAACCATTGAGAATGTGCTCTGCACACCTGGAAATTAATGGAATTAATCTTCTACTCATGTAACCTCCCCTTGTAATCAATAAAGTATTATCCAAAAACACAAAACACTTAACTTGGTCTATAAGTTCATATGCTCTGACGGTTTGTATTTTTACCGGTCATATTACTTGATGGGAATTTTGCAAATATCATTAATGAATTCTTAATCTGCCCCATCTAAGAACGAACTTGAGCTCAAAATAAACAGGACGGTCCCAAATACCGCACCCATTTTCATCTCTGCTTTCAGTTCAGAGCCAAAATACAGCGTTAATTATAGTTCATTACAGTAAACAGCCCGCCACCATGTCCATCGGCGATAGCTGTGAGACATCAAGAAATAAACAACGGACGTTTCCCAGCCGGTGATTTTTAAAAAAATGAGCCACAACCTCTATTCGGTACTGTGCCCACAAATGTTTGGCAATTAGATCAGCCATTAATATCTTACATAAACAGAGCGGATAATATCGTAGGCATTATATCAAACGCAATACGCCACCTTTAGAGGAAGAGATTGCAGCTACATTATATTGGCGAGCAGACAGCAGGAAATCTCACAACTTTGTTGATCGGCTATTTCATCGCATGAATTAAATAATGATATCGGATGTGTCCTCAAATGACATCAGTACTATTGTGATAGCAACTGAAAACTACACCTTTTTAGCTAGCATATACATACAACCGCATGCCTTCTCACGAAGCAAAAACAAAAGCAATACCTAACTAGCCAATTAACTAATTTCGCCAAAATAAAGTTACAATAACTAGAGATTATATATTTGTCATTGTGAAACCATTTTTTTCTAACATTAAATATTCTACCATCCACTTAGTTAATTCAAATTTAATGTACCATGAACAGTTAACATGATAGTGACCCATCATCAGTAACGTACAATTTGTTAGTAAAAAATCTATGAAAATATAGAACAATGTTAAATAACATGAAATAAATTAAAGAGCTACCTGTCTTTTTTCCAATTAATCGTGGACAGGCGTCCGTATATCGTCTTCAATTGCGCTCAGAAAAATTCTAATACTATTTCCGGATCCCGCCGCCAATTTTTAAGCGCTTCCGTCATAGAAATTGTACAGGAACTGGAAGGGAAACGCTAGTCACTGGTAACTACACTCTGAACTATTCTCATCAGCGAATGCATAACGTCATCTGTCTGCGCGCAATTTCCCACTCACTTAGAGGAAACTACGCCCCTTATTTTTGATCCCATTGTAAATGAACCTGGCATGTACTACGAAGCGGGGTTACTGGCTTATCGGGGTAACTTGTCGGATTTAAATTTCCACGGTTTAAATTACCTTCATATTTGTTCGTGTATATTTTGCACAACGTTAATAAATTCTATCGAGCCCTAGATCGCGGCTGGAGAGGGTTTGCGACAAGGGAGCGTAGTTTACTGTAACTGCGTTGGAAATTGCGTATATACTTGTCTACTGAAGCACCATGCAATTATTGTGTATTGCTCACTTAATTTACCAAATTTATCCTGAAGTATTTTCCCATGTTGTTTTTGGCAATAAATATTTTTGTTTCCTCTAATTATCTAATCGTTTTTTTGTTAGGTTCTGATAAATCTATTGGCGTAACTACAACATGGCGCTTGCTTTTCTAGTTCCATTATGGTTTTCTTGGGCTTCCCTCCATTTAAAGGGTCTTTCCTGTAGCGCCCTACTAGCGAATTAAAATGTAGTTCCAGTTAAACAAGAACGTTACCACATTGTCGAAAAACAAACATACACGACTGCATATAATATCTAACATTGAAGTGTCACTATATATTTTTATATTTTTTGTACTTTTCGTACATTTTATTTAAAAGGGTTAGTGCACTCAAGATTTGGGAAATTATAAAGCTAAAGTTTAAATTAGGTTTTATATAACCGTGTATATTGCACTTCAGTCCTAATGAATTTGCTTAATTCTAACAGGAACGTTTACAAAATACGTGGGGAAAATGAAAACTAATACAGAATAAAATGCTATTGATATACATAATTTTAACATATGGGACATATATTAACAGCGTACCGGAAGTCATTGCACATATTGGCACGTGTGCTTTTTTTGTACCGAGAAGGTATCCGTTTTTCTTGAGTAACATTTATGAACATCTTCTCGGAGTACACCTTAGTTGCGAATATCACTGGATATACAGCTTGTATTAACCTTAGTTCTACTTTCAAGGTAACCTAAAATATTTCTTACGAGTCACCGTTCTACCTTGTTGACGTTGAATAGCTAGGTAGTATTTGTCGGCTGTTCTATGGTCGTTTGTATCTCAGCGGATCGCTGCAATGCTCCTAATAAACTTCTAACTTAATCTAACACTTCACAGAATTTTGAGGTGATGCCAGTGCTACATTACAATAACTAGCTTGTTATTTTATGGCTGAACAGTACTCAATCGATTGTGTGAATATTATCTCATATTGACTTGAGATAGTTGTTAACTATCCGTTCTTTGTGTAAATGTAACTAAATATGTTTGGATGCGTATGTACT
Organism: Brevimyrus niger; assembly: GCA_015164015.2. Classification (NCBI taxonomy): domain Eukaryota; kingdom Metazoa; phylum Chordata; class Actinopteri; order Osteoglossiformes; family Mormyridae; genus Brevimyrus; species Brevimyrus niger. The sequence goes on along the minus strand of JAABNY020000002.1, from coordinate 25,065,338 downwards.
TTGAAAATAGCATCTTACATTAACTGACCGTTTTGGTCAGCATTTATTTTTACATGTTCTTTTATTTACGTGTACAGTTATTGTTTAATCGTGTTCTCTCCACAGCTGGGGCAAATATACATAGAAGAATCTCTACGCGTTTTGCAGCCGCCTACGTGAAGTTCCATTGAACGCTGTTGTGATGTCACAAGCCACCAAACGCAAGCACGTGGTAAAAGAAGTGCTAGGCGACTTTATTACGCCTGCAGAGAACCAACAGATCGTTCGAGTGCGTTTTCATCATTTTTATTAATCTAATAAACATATTTGAAAATTGTAGGGAGGTGGGAAGCTGTAATTTTGTGTGTACTTAAAACCCATACGCTACATATTGGTTATGAAGATGTTTGTCTTTGTCGTGTATAGTAAAATATTTCTTTTTGTCTGATGTATCGTGTGCATGTTTTTTTTTTTTTTTTTTATTAATTTTTTCTGGTGATCAGTTAAAAATTTGGATGGGGTGGTGCATTTCATGTTATTCATTTGTGTGTACCTGTGTCATTTCACAGGTTGCAATTCTCATTATTCATTTGTGTATAATTCTGTTACCTGTCTCATGTCACAGGTTGTTGGCAGCCCAGGAAATAACCTCCATGAGGCAGTTACAGCTCAGGGTGAGCGCTATCTGGTCAGCATGCCCACTAAGTTCCGCAAGAACATCTGGATAAAGAGAGGTTAGTGACAGAGCAGATGCAAGATCCAACATTTTGAATAGTGCGATTCGTTTTAATTGAAAAAGGGTTAATTGCATGGTTTCATTATAAACTGGAGAAGTTTCTGCCATTTAAATGTCTTATGCTTTATGCATTTAGTTTGGCTCAATTTGTTTTATTCAGTATTCATTTAATATCAAATGGCATTCAGTAAATCACTTCTGTATTGTTCTGATATATACTCAGGTGTTTACGGGGGCATTCAATAATTTATCTACCTGAGTATGAAAGAAAGTAGCAAGCAGCAATCATTAGCCAGTTTGGTATTCAGTAAGGATTTCTGACAATTCAAATTTCTGAAAGTTCTTCAAGAAACATTGGTGATATCATTCTTTCATCCAGGAGATTTTGTGATTGTGGATCCTATTGAGGAAGGGGAAAAGGTGAAGGGGGAGATCAGTGCTATACTCTATAAGGATCACATTCGGCACCTACAGGCAGTGGGTGTTTGGTGAGAAGAGTTCTTTGGATTTATTTTTTCATGGTTCTGTGTGCTTGCTGCCTACCTCACAACATCTCCTGATTGTTTCATGTTGTTTTATAATTACTTTCATTCAGTTGATTCTACCATTTTATTTGGGATAATAGAATCATTTAGATAACCAGTATTTCTTGCTTTGTAATTTAATGTAAAACCTTAATAGGAAGTAAAATACTCCTTCTGAAATTCCATGGTTATATTACACATGTTCATTTTTTTGGAATTAGGTTTAGCTGCCTTTATGACTGAATAACTGTAATGTAATAGGTGAATTATAATAAGAATTGTATGGAATGCATATATTTTCTAAAAATCAATTGAACTCTTGCACGTCAAGATAACGTTAAAGATTTGCTTAAATTAAATAGGTCATCCAGTTTAACTTCATGGAAATTGTTCAAATTCCCTGCACTTATGGTTTTTTCTTTTCTTTTCTCAGGCCGAAGGGCTTCTCACAGGATTCTGCTGTGGAAGAGCGGAGGGAGGAGCAACAGCAAAGAGACGGCAAAGCTGAGCAGGAGGAAGAAGGTGGAGAGACTAGCAGCTCTGAAGATGACACTGACCTTTTTGTTAACACGAATCGCATGAACTACCAATATAGCGAGAGTGAGGAAGAAACCGACGAAGAAGACGAGGAGGAAGTAAATGAGACCGATGAAAAAGAGGATGAAGAAAGTAGCTTGGACAAAACAATCTGAGATTTCTCCGTGTTTAATGAACTGATAGAATGTAACATCTGCAAAGATAAGGATCCAAAGTGGCATTCTAAGTATATACACCATTATCTAATGTCTGTGACATGCAAGAAATACAGTGAACGGAAAGAACATCACTCCAATCACTCATTTCACTTGGACCATGATGGCTATTGGGTGTGTTCATGTAAAAGTGCTGGGATTTAATTTATTAAATGTCCACCATTTCAAAAATAATTGATGTACAATAATTGGTGTGAGACATTTGCTCTTTTCTTCTTTATGACAGTATATTTTCTGAATAATAAATCATTTAAGTATCATTTGTTAAAAATGTATTCCTTTGTGAACAGTAATAAGTGTCATAAATATTTAAGTAAACGCTTGTGTTTGTGACTAGGAGCATAACCTGAGTCAAGCGTTTACAGTAATGCTAATTATTGTTAGCCAAAAATGGATTCATGATAACCTTGTAGTTTAGCTGGTACAATACAATTTGCTTTTGAGCTCTGTACTAAACCTTTTTAATTCATAAGAAGTCTTAAAACTATATTGACAAAGTACACATTACCATGCAAAGTGCAATGCAGACATTTGGAATATTGCCAACCACAGCATATAATCTGTATCCAAATGATGTTCATACACATTTTAGAATGCAGTGATTTGCAGTCTTTGGTTTTGGCTGGGTGACTTGCATCTTAGAAGTGATGGCCAAAAGGACGACTCATGAACCGTTTGCTGTGTTTTTTGACGCCACTAGATGGTGCTCTTGGTTTGTTATTGGGCATGCTTCGTGCCCTTTTTTGAACAGAGCACCATCTAGTGTTAAGCAGGTCAGTAAAGACCTTTTTCCAAGGCCACAAACTACCTTGTTCCGTCTGTCTATTTCAAGGTCAAGAGGTCAAGAGCTCAACCTTTCATAGAGGGTAAGCCCAGGAACTGTTCAGAGAAATCATAGTTTGGCTGCTTGTACTGTAGATCTCAAGAGAACATAGGAACATGAGTTGACCAGTAAAACACAAGCTTTAATTTAGCCCCTGCTCCACCACCATGGGCCTGCCCAGTGCCCACAAAACTATCGATCAATGGATCAATCTCACATTCCGTCATACCACCACTCATCACTAAGGGCAAGCTCTCCCCCACACCTGAAAAGATCCATTCTTTTCTGAGGAAGCACCATAGCTTCAGATTTGGAGGGTCTGATTTTCATCCGCACGGCTTCACACTCAACATCAACTCACTCAAGTGCTTCTTGTAGGTCCTGGTCCTGTATATTAGTCCAAAAGCACATGACCTGTAGATAACATACATCATTTCCCCCCAATGCCATGACCTGTAGATAACAGATACGTCACTTCCGCCCAATGCCATGTGCCCTCCCAGCCACAGCTGAACCTTGAAAATCACAAACAGGAGTGAAGACAAGATTTACCCCTGCTAAAGCGGAATACTCACTCCAAACAACTTTGATTTTGTGAGAAGTATACAGACACAAGTCTAGCTAGACTTATGAAGGACCCAAATTGCATGCAATAAAATGTATCGATTCCAGAGGGAGATTCTTGTGCATGCAGCAGCAAGGTACATAAAGCACGGACATACATACTCGATGTATGTATGTGCAAAATCGAAAAAGTGCAAACAAATGTTAAAAGGACACAGTAGGCAAATAGAATATCCTGAAAAAAAGATTAATGACATAAATATAATAGTAATAATAAATTAGTGAATGTTATATTAAAATAATGCAGCTGACCTTTACGGTGGCACAGAAGGACTGTAAAAGTAGTCAGACTTTTATTATGGCAAAGAGGGGCTGTGATACTGGTAACTTAGAACCCTGCAGCTTCTGGAGCTCTTCCCAGTAGATGTGCTGGGGCATGTGGTCATGTGCCTTCTCCAAGTCCAGCCACAGGGTGGCGTCTCCTGTCCAGTACCCCAGTACTGTACAGCCTTTGTCATGAGGAAGAGGAGTATGATTATCCATAAGAAAAAATAAAGAGATTCCAGGTTATTGAGTTGAACGTGGAGACTATGGGTGAGTGATGATGATGAAGGGGGAGGGGGAGTGGTATGTGGATCAGCAGGTTAAGCCACTGTGTCTGTGATTGAAAGGTCACTGGTTCAGATTCCATCCATGGCAGAATTGTCACATGTCTGCTGTGCTCCAGAACCCTTGAAATGCTCCAAGGCAAGATGACTGACCCAGTGCTCAGACCCCAAGCCTTGCTCTCATCTGTCTTAATGTTTCTAAGGAGAGTAAGATGAGATATATGGAAAAATTCATATGTACAGATGGTCCTCTACTTGCGAACGAGATAAGTTCCAAACGGCCGTCCATAACTTGAAATGTTCGGAAGTCGTTATTCAACATCATTTTAAGGGTATACGCAAGTACGAAGAACTAGGGTGCTGGGAGTACACACGCTACTCAGGAACTCAGGAACCGCACGCGTGGTGGGAGTAGTAGTCAGAAGTCGTACTAGGAGGACTTGGCCCGCAGAAAAAAGACTTGATGTTGCAGACAGGAAATGAACACAATTTGGACATGCAGTCCTCTTCATTCATACGTCTGAAAGTTCGTAAGTTGAACTTGAAAGTTTCTAAGTAGAGGAGCGTCTTTACTTGTACGAATGGCAAATAAAACTTCATCGTAAGATGAAAGAAGTGCCCGAACCACCATCTGACCAGGGAAATAACAGAACCTGACACAGCCCATCACTGTGTGAAATCATTATCTGTTTCTGGCTGATCACCCTATAAGTGCGTAGTACTATACAGATCTGCGTCACGTTGTGGGTTCAAATTCCATGCCAGGAGGAGTACAACTTTCATCATTGAGACTTTCTTCAATAAATTTATTGCAGAAAATATAAATTGACTTATACATATGATCTTATTGGGGAAAGATTTGCAGGGTCTGTCTGTATTTGAGCTGCCTTTTAACATCCACTGCATGTCTAGACTGTACCACATATTTTACTGTACAATAAATCATTTAGCTGAAGTCACATTGGTCAGAGTTTGCAAGTGGAGTATTTTCATCCCTATAGCTAGAACACAGCCTCAAGCTGCAGTCAATTATGTGTATGTGATTTGGCCAGTTTCTGCCAGCAACTCTCTTGTCCACCTTGAAACATTGCAGCTGCACAGCCCTCCACTGGGGCGTGTGAGTATCCCTGCACCCACTTGAGGTCTTTCGGGATGTGGAAGTACGGACTAGGAGAGATTCCCTCCAAGATCAAGAGGTTTAGTTCCAAAGCCAAGTATGGAGGCAAGGCCGTCTCCGAATGATACCACAGAAATGACCTTCTGTGTCACCGAAGGTGGGGCCCATTGCTAAAGTCTCATATGTCAGGCTCCTTCCCACTCCTGCATTCACCCCAATGACACTTCACCTGAATTCTCACCTTCTTCAGGTGGTGAGCCCACAAAATGTCTCCACCAGCCCACTGCACACTGATCCTGGCCCAGTTATATGTGTGGCTTGGCCACAGGGTCCACGCTGGAAGGCCACCTTGAGGCCTGTGTCTAGCTTTTCCTGGTGTCTGTCATAGATATCTTTGTTGGATTGTCTTTAGCAACAAGGAAATTAAAGGTAATAGCTGGAAATCCGTGGTTGCAAAAGCATGCACATCCCAGGGCTTTGGGGAAGCACTGTTTGCGTTTATTCCGGTAGTAAGTGCTTATTATTTCCTTCTGATCAAGCTCCTTCCTCTTGTTTATGCTTTCACTCTGCAGGCTATCTGTGCTTTAGAGGTTTACTGTGACATCACTGGTTGGCGCTTGGCCCACTGTATCTCACACAATATTTCACATTTGAAGATGTGATTATCTTATTTATCTTGCCTGGAGTCCCAGCTGAACAGAAGCAGCTCCAAAGCACTGCCATACCTTACAGTAAGCAGACATTCCACCTGTCCCGGAAGTTAGGGGTAGCTTCCACATGACGCCCGCTAACTATAAACAATATCCCACACATTTGTTTCTTAAAGAAGAGCATGCGCCGAGAACAAAGACCCTACAGCTTATCTAGAATCTCTGAAGAAGAAGAACTGGAGCTATTAACATGTGGGAGATTCATAGAACTTCTGGAAGAGGTGGGATGACTGGGCAAAGGCGTTTCCACATGTAGTCCTTTTTAAACGAGCCAAACTCAATCCCCTTAAAATGGAGCAAAAAGTGGATCAACAGAAAAGGGAATCAGTTCTTTTTATGGTAACGCTTCACTTGACAGGGTACAAATATAGTATTATGCTATTACCTATACATTGATTAACCTCAAACTAAGTCTTACAGTAGTTACATACTGATCTCATGTTAATCCATCATTAATGAATCGTGATGCATGTTTTATCTCAAGCAGTTACTATGCTTGTTACTATATCTGTTAATTCTGTAAAACTTTGTGAACTTCTCAAGGAACTACTGAAGGAAGAAGTAATGAATAACACAAGTGAAATGCTGATCTCATCTTTGTTCGTCATTCAATACGTCACCAATCAGTTCAATTCAATTCAATTCAATTCAATACAATTTTATTTATATAGCGCTTTTAACAATGGACATTGTCCCAAAACAGCTTCACACAAAAAAAATGAAAGTTTTTATACAACAATAAAGTGTGTATGTGTGCGAGAGATGCGTCTAGACAATAATTAGGTAAATTAATTCTCTCTGTTGAGCAAGCCGGGGGTGACGCATTTACTTACTATATTTGTTCATGTGTATTTGTTCACCTCCTCATTGGTAAGTGTATGTCATGGATTGACCTCGGGGATCCCCGACTGACGTCACGGAGACCACGCCTCCGGGGATTTCTTGATTCTACCTACGCCCCTATATGGGGTGGTCCGGTTTCTCCGGTTCTCTTTGCATCCACCTACCGCAAGCTGTTGCAGGTCATTTCTAGATTAGGGAGACTATTTTAGCCTTGGGATCTGGCACCCTGGTGCGAGATCTTCAAGAGTTACTCCTGAGTTCGAGCATCTCGCTGGTTTTGCCTCTCCGTGTTCTCTGACCGTTGTTCTGCCGTTTTGACCCCGAGTTTCTGTCCAGCTCCTTTGATGCCCGACGTGAATCGCCTGACCTCTGTCTGTACCCCGACTGCGAGACCTTCCCAGCCCCCAAGATCGACTCCGTACATTGCTGACCCCAGCCTGCCCCACGACTACCATCCAGTCCGCTCCTTTTCTTTATTCAGAGCGATACGTTTGCCAGTAAACCTTCTGGTCTTCTGACAGCTTTCGCTTTATATATTAAAGTCACTTGGACCTGATTCCACGACAGTGTCCTCTTTGCCCCCTACCTAAATCCTCAAAGCGTAGGCACAACCATATATCTCCAATATTGGCCCTGCTTCACTAGCTACCTAAGAGGTTTAGAATTGAGTTTAAAATGTTGTTGTTTGTTTTAAAGTTCCAAATGGGCTGGCACCCCAATATCCCACTGAAGTGTTACACTTTTATACTCCATCCAAAGCACTTAGGTCGTCTCACCAGCTTCTGCTCAAAGTCCCCAAGACCAGGCTGAAGACCAGAGGCAACTGAGCCTTTGGGGTGGCTGCCCCTAGACTTTGGGGTAGAATTTTGGGTTCATTTGAAAGAGGACTACATTCTCTCTCGGGTCCATTTCATTTCTGATGGGGCTTCAATCCTCTTTATGTTCACACAGTTGTTACCTACCATTCAACCTATTTTTTGTTGTTTTTTTTTTTAGCTTCCTTAGTGCAACAGCATGTGACCTATCTCAAGCATCTCCAACAAGGGCAAAAAAAAAAACAATAGGACAGACAATGCCAATCTGCAGGGCTTTGTGTTCCCAAATGG